>CM060318.1:89730630-89755630 GCA_030674155.1 Stramonita haemastoma | reverse complement strand
ATTGTGTGCAGGTGAGAACAGATGACAAGATTTACAAAACTGCATACACACGGGGACTAGATGTAAAAAAGCACATGAGTGCTTATTCCATTATCCTCGATATAAAAGAATAAAATAAAATAAAGTAAATAAAATAAATAACACACACACACACACACACACACACACACACACACACACACAAGAGAGAGAGAGAGAAGAGAGAGAGAGAGAGAGAGAGAGAGAGAGAGAGAGAGAGAGAGAGAGAGAGAGAGAGAGAGAGACTTCTCCAGTTACGGAAAGCTTTCAATTCTTTAGGGAAACCCCCGCAGAAGGACTGTGCTGAGCTGAAGCAATAGATCATTCTCTCCATCAATGACTGATTTGCTTTTGTTGGGTTTTATTTATTTGTTTGTTTCTTTGTTTTAGTTGTTGTTTACTCTGTGGGTCTTGTGATTTGTCTTTCCGTTCTTTGACAGATCGCCATGTGAAAGATGTTCTCAACCAAGGGGGTTCATATTAAATGCATTGCACCTCTTTGGAACAAATTCGATAGAAAACAAAGCTCTTTATTTGCGCGTCTTCGGTCTTTTTGTGGGGAACAAACGGGTGTAAACCGTACGGATTTTGTAAGCGCGTGTTTATTTTTTAATGCCTCAAGATGGCTCAAGTCGGACACATAAATTTACAGACATGTGCATGTCAAAAGAACCCATTCCAGTTGAAAATCGAATATTACAGGGAGGTACCTCCTGCCTGTCCTGACAAAATGGTCAGGTTTAATTCACAAATGTATCCCTGAAGTTGGAATGCAGCTGCCTTAATGCACATCGACTAACTCATCACACTTTGGGATCATTGTAAGACTGTAAGTGCACTCAGCAACGATGAGTCTGATACACTTCTGAAACGATCATTACAATCACCAATATCAATTATGCACTTCTGAAACGATCAGTAAATTTACCAATAGTAAGGATGCGCTTCTATAAAGATCAATAAATTCACCAATATCAATGATGTACTTCTGAAACGATCGGTAGATTCACCAATAGTAAGGATGCACTTCTATAAAGATCAATAAATTCACCAATATCAATGATGTACTTCTGAAACGATCGGTAGATTCACCAATAGTAAGGATGCACTTCTATAAAGATCAATAAATTCACCAATATCAATGATGCACTTCGGAAACGATCGGTAAATTCACCAATAGTAAGGATGCACTTTTATAAAGATCAATGAATTCACCAATATCAATGATGTACTTCGGAAACCATCAGTAAATTCACTAATAGTAAGGATGCACTTCAGAAACGATCAGTAAATTCACCAGTATTAAGGATGCACTTCTAAAAAGATCAATAAATTCACCAATATCAATGATGCACTTCGGAAACCATCAATAAATTCACCAATATCAATTATGAACTTCTGAAACCATCAATAAATTCACCAATATTAATGATGCACCTGAAATCATCAATAAATTCACCAATATTACGCCACAAGGCAAGACCTGATCACTCAGTGTCTTCATGTACATTATACACAGCATTGTTAGCTCCCTTTTTCTCTCTTTGTAATTGCTCTCTCTCTCTCTCTCTCTCTCTCTCTCTCATATATATATATAATATATATATATAGAGAGAGAGAGAGAGAGAGAGAGAGAGAGAGAGAGAGAGAGACAGACAGACAGAGACAGACAGAGAGAGACAGAGAGAGACACAGAGAGAGACACAGAGAGAGACACAGAGAGAGACACAGAGAGAGAGACACACAGAGAGAAAAAAACTTGCCTTGCCTTGCTTTCTCTCTCTCTCTCTCTCTCTCTCTCTCTCTCTCTCTCTCTCTCTCTCTCTCTCTCTCTCTCTCTCTCTCTCTCCTCTCTCTCTCTCTCTCTCTCTCTCTCTCTCTTCTCTCCCTCTGGGGGACGGATAGCCTAGTGGTCAGAACATTGCGCTGTTAATTTGACGACCCGGTTCGAGTCCGGTCGAGGAGATTTTTCTCCTGGAGTTAACATCAGTGCTGACTCCACTCTCCCCAAAAGTCTTTCGGATGAGACTTTAAACCGAGGCCCCGTGTGCGAACGCACGCAGAACATCTTGCGCACACGTTAAATCCTGTTCCGCTTTTCGTAAAAGTAGGCCATCGTGTGCCGGTGGGAACAGATGACACACTAAAAAGCTGCATACACACGGGACTGGATGTAAAAAAAAGCACAAGAGTGCTTATTCCATTATCTTCGGTATAAAAGAATAAATCAAATCAAATCAAATCTCTCTCTCTCTCTCTCTCTCTCTCTCTCTCTCTCTCTCCTCCTCTCTCTCCTCTCTCTCTCTCTCTCTCTCCTCTCTCTCTCTCTCTCATCGTCATGACTATCAGTTTTAGTTGGCATGAGCGATGAAGACGGCGTGGTTTAATTCCCCTTTTTGCCCCTTCACCTGCCAACAGTCTACGTGGTCTGTTTTGTTTGTGTGGGGGTTTGGGTTTTGTTGTTGTTGTTGTTTTTTGTCAGTCAATGATGGGCCAATACAATCCGTCACTGCCCACCTGGGTCCAGTGCTATATTGGTGCTGGCAAGAGGTCCAACACTCCCCCCCCCCCACCACCACCACTCCATTACGTCCTTAGCTAATCTCATTTCAAGGAGACTTCACTGTGGGAAACTGCTCCTCCCAGGCTACTAAACCATTTGCATAGACGACCATTTGCTGTATATATATATATATATATATATATATATATATATATATATATATATATATATATATATATATATATATATATATATGTATGTGTGTGTGTGTGTGTGTGTGTGTGTGTCTGTGTCTGTGTCTGTGTGTCTGTGTGTCTGTGTGTCTCTGTGTGTGTCCGTCGTGTTCAATGACGACCTCCAAAACAGCAGACGAGGCAGCTGCTGTTTTGGAAATTGGCAGAAAATGGAATATAATGGAGATGCTTTGCCCACAGAATACCACCCCCCCCCCCCCCCCCCCCCCCCCCCCCCACTCTCTCTCAGCCAAGAGGGCATACGGACAATCAGCATTGAGATATTCTCCAATGGCCAACTAGCCCCCAGGGCTGCAGCACATAAGAGTTGTGCAAGTCAAGCCTCCTAATCAGATTCATAGTCGATCACTAAAGACTAAGGTGTAAAGTGGAATTCCATGGGTGGGAAAGCCACTGATCATACATCCTTTCACTTTACTGTTGCCCACAGCGTCAATGGTTTATACCAGAGAGGTGTGATAAAACCCAGGTGCTGATATATATGATTTTTTCACCTTTCGCTCCTCGGCTAGAGCTCCACGGTTCACCCACTTTGTGTATGTAGCTGTTCACTTTTAAACCAAATATTAAGCTGCGAAACGCCCAATAACAGTTCAAAACTTCCTTTTCGTCTTTCCGCGCTGGGTAGAGATAACATTGAGAACCACAACCTTTCTCTTTCTTCTTAATGATAGTTTCCTTTTTCGTTCACTTTTGTTTCTTTTATCTCCCCCCCTCTCTCTCTCTCTCTCTCTCTCTCCTCTCTTCTCTCTCTCTCTCTCTCTCTCTCTCTCTCTCTCTCTCCTCACACACACACACACACACCGCGCGCGCGCGCGTGCGCGCGCGCGTGCGCGCGCACGCACATACACACGCACACACACACATACACACACACGTTTGTTTAAATAATTATCAGTGTATCCAGTGAGGATGACGCGTTTTGTTGAATGTACCTCATTTTCTTGTTTTAAAATATTCTTTGAACTGCTGTTGGTGGTGATGCTGGTATGTAGGGGTAGGGAGGGGGTTTCTTAGCTTTATTCCCTGATCAGGGCAAGGGCCGGATGAAAAAAAAGTATGTAATGCTTACTCTGTAACCCTTGAAAAATAAAGATTATTCATTCATTATTCATTCATTCATTCATTCTCTCCTGAGGCCGATGAAAAAGAAGTATGTAATGCTTACTCTGTAACCCTTGAAGAAAAAAGATCATTCATTCAATAAAGATCATTCATTCATTCATCTATTCATTCATTCATTCATTCTCTCTATCTCTATTTGCAAGGCTTTTCTTGTATTTCTCCTAATTTTTACCATCATCTGATGCACTTTCTTCATTTACTTCACTACTTCAACCCCACACAATTTCAATTCCTTTACATTACGACATTAATATAATAAATATCTTCTTCTTCTCTTCTTCTTCTTCTTCTTCTTCTTCTTCTTCGTCTTCTCTTCTTTCTTCTTCTTCTTCTTCTTCTTCTTCTTCTTCTTCTTCTTCTTCTTCTTCTTCTTCTTCTTCTTCTTCTCTTCTTCTTCTTCTTCTTTGCATTCTTCTTCTTTTTCATTCTTCTTTCATTCTTCTTCTTTGCTTCTTCTTCTTCTTCTTCTTTGCATTCTTCTTCTTCTTTTCTTCTCTTCTTCTTCTTCTTCTTCTTCTTCTTCTTCTTCTTCTTCTTTCTTCTTCCTTCATTCTTCTTCTTCTTCTTGCATTCTCTTCGCATTCTCGCATTCTTTTTCGCATTCTTCGCATTCTTCGCAATTCCTTCTTCGCAATTCTTCGTCTTCTTTGCAATTCTTCTTCTCTTCTTCTTCTTCTTCTCTTCTTCTTCTTCTTCTTCTCTCTTCTTCTTCTTCTTCTTCTTCTTCTTTCTTCTTCTTCTTCTTCGCATTCTTCTTCGCATTCCTCTTCGCATTCTTCGCAATTCTTCCTCTTCGCAATTCTTCTCTTCTTCTTCTTCTTCTTCTTCCTTCTTTCTTCTTCTTCTTCTTCTTCTTCCATTCTTCTTCGCAATTCTTCTTCGCAATTCTTCTTCGCAATTCTTCTTCGCAATTCTTCTTCGCATCTTCTCTTCTTCTTTGCAATTCTTCTTCTTCGCAATTCTTCTTCTTCTTCTTTGCAATTCTTCTTCACAATTCTTCTTCGCAATTCTTCTTCTTCGCAATTCTTCTTCTTCGCAATTCTTCTTCTTCGCAATTCTTTTTCTTCGCAATTCTTCTTCTTCGCAATTCTTCTTCTTCTTCTTCTTCTTCTTCTTCTTCTTCGCAATTCTTCTTCTTCTTCTTCTTCTTCTTCTTCTTCTTCGCAATTCTTTGCAATTCTTCTTCTTCGCAATTCTCTTCTTCTTCTTTCTTCTTCTTCTTCTTCTTCTTCTTCTTCTTCTTCTTCTTCTTCTTCTTCTTCTTTGCAGTTCTTCTTCTTCTTTGCATTCTTCTTCTTCTTCTTCACATTCTTCTCCGCATTTCTTCTTCTTCTTCTTCTTCTTCTTCTTCTTCTTCTTCTTCTTCTTCTTCTTCTTCTTCTTCGCTTCTTCGCATTCTTCGCATTCTTCTTCGCATTCTTCTTCGCATTCTTCTTCTTCATAGTCTTCCCAGTCTTCCCATTTTTCTTCGTCTTCCTGTCCGCAGGTCCAGTCATGACCATCATCGCTCTGCTGGCCTCCCTCAACAGCTGCACCAACCCCTGGATCTACCTGGCCTTCTCGGGCCGTGCCTGGCCTCCCTGTGGCGCCAGATCTGCAGACCGTAGCAGAGGTGTCGGTATCTCTCGCTCCTGGACCCGCTCCACGCGCATGGTCACCGACTCGGAGGCTCCTCTTCGCAGCAGGACCTCCCTCTACGAACTGTCCAACCGAGCCAGTGCCAGAGAAACCAGCCCCTGGACTCGGGACCAGCCTGTCAGAAACAGCACTGTCAACAACGACCGCTGAGACTGATGCTCCACTGGGTCTTGAGAGTTTGGCCATGCGTGGATTTTAGATGGATCTTGAGAGAGTTTATCCATGCATGGATTTTGACTTATCTTGAGAGTTTGTCCAATTGCGTGGATTTTGGCTGGATCTTTAGAGAGTTTGTCATGCGATTTTACGATTGAGATTTGTCCATGCGTGAATTTTAACTGATCTGGAAAGTTGTCCATGCGTGGATTTTAACTGGATCTTGAGAGAGTTTGTCCATGCGTGGCTTTGGCATCGTTGCTGATATTATGTATGTGCAGTATGGCGGTGCTTGCTGAGGGGAATTTTTTTCTGGGAGGATTTTACGTGGATGGTCTGTGCAGACGAAGCCAGTGCATTTTTTTAATTCCTGTGCGTTGTTTTGGAGGTACAGCCGCCTGTGTTTTTGTCCGTTTTGTTGTTGTTGTTTTTTGTAGGGTGACTTTTGCATGCGTGACTTTTCAAACCTGACATATAGAGACACCTTGGACCATGACAACGCTGTGTCATAGACAATTGTGACCTTACGACACTGTCACTCTGACCTTACAATACTGTTGTGACCTTACAATACTGTGTGATAAACAGTTGTGATCTTAAAACTTCAAGGCTTGTGTCACACGTGTCACGTTGTGATCTTACAACACTGTCATTCTGACAGTTATGACCTTACAACACTGTGTCATTCTGACAGTTGTGACCGTACAACACTGTGTCACAGGCAGTTGTGACATTACCTCACTGTGTCATTCTGACAGTTGTGACCTTACAACACTGTGTCATTCTGACAGTTGTGAGCGTACAACACTGTGTCATTCTGACAGTTGTGACCTTACAACACTGTGTCATTCTGACAGTTATTACCTTTCAACACTGTGTCATTCTGACAGTTGTGACCTTACAACACTGTGTCACAGGCAGTTGTGACATTACCTCACTGTGTCATAGGCAGTTGTGACCTTTACAATATTGTCGTTCAAATAGCAATGACCTTGTTCACCCCCTCGGTCCATTGTGAGTAGATTTCAAAAAGCCTAATAACAATAGACCATTTTAAACTTGTATCCTCTTTTTTCAGTATCTTTTAATATCTTTCTGCCTTGTCCCCGTTAATATCTATGGCAGATACCATGAACTTTCTGTCATTATTTTTTTCCCAATCTTTTCTGTACAATCTATCAACGGACACTATAGTTTAGTTGTGAAGATTGTTTCCTGTTCCACCTCGCCACAGCCAAGGTTGCCAGGGCAAGTACAAGTGGGTCTGTCTGTACTTCAGCTGCAGAGCGGCCATCTTTGGTCAGCCTGGAGCACAGCTGTTTGAAGACAGGTTACTTTTCTTTGCTGCATCGTCCGCTGTAACGTCCCTGTCCTGCTTTTCCCACGTTCTCACGTCATTTCCCCCCCCACCCCCCCCCCACAGCCATACCCAGATTTGTTGCGTCACATTCTCAGGGTCGGAAATCCACAGAGAACCCATCAATATCAGGCTGCTGGATCACTTTGGTAGTGTTCAGTTGTGCCTGTTCTGAGCTACCATACACAGGACGCCACCTACTAAGCCCCCTACTGACAACAGTATTAGCTCAGTCGCACCACAACGTCCCTCCAACAAACAACCATCCCCACCCCACCCCCGTCTGTGAACCTCCAACCCCAAAGGCTTTGACACAAACTCAACACAGACGAAGTAGACGAGGATACCAAATTTGAAACCACCATGATACCAGAGCAACTAGGGCCACCGAGTAAGAGGCTTTTTTTTGTTGCATGATAATAAATGATTATGAGGATGACGTAATGATGCTGCTGTGGAAGTGCATATGCTTTGAGACTTCTTGGCAGGGTTGTACGTTATGCTTACTGTTATATCCCATCGTCAAATAGGCCTGAGAGATACAAACACCTGCAGCGTTGGTAAGTTAAGTTGAGCAACACTCTCAAACGTACATCAAGAAAGTGGATGAAGCTCGACTATGTGGTCCCAGTCTTCCCATTTATCATACAGCACACTCACTCTGGGTAGAAGTCGACCGGAGTCCGACAAATCCCTGTGGCAATGGGATTTGAAACTGCGACCTTCCAGACCAATACCCAAGGCGCTAACCACTGGGCCATGGCGGCTGGTTTAGGGAGTGTACTTCTTCAAGTTGACCATTCAGGGTGATGCTAACTGTAGGTCACTGGTGCTGTTTACTGTAACCGTGCTTTCCTGTACAGGCTCCGCTCTGCACCGATCACACCACAAGCATTGGCCTTTGGCACTGATCTACAAGTACCTGTACACAGTCAAGGCCAATGTCTGATACTGAAAGCTGATCTACAAGTACCTGTACACAGTCAAGGCCAATGTCTTTGATACTGAAAGCTGATCTACAAGTACCTGTACACAGTCAAGGCCAATGTCTGGTACTGAAAGCTGATCTACAAGTACCTTACACAGTCAAGGCCAATTGTCTCTGTTGTACTAAATAGCCATTGATATTCTACAAGTACCTGTACACAGTCAAGGCCAATGTCTTTGATACTGAAAGCTTATCAACAAGTACCTGTACACAGTCAGGCCAATGTCTTTGATACTGAAAGCTGATCTACAAGTACCTGTACACAGTCAAGGCCAATGTCTTTGGTACTAAAAGCTTATCAACAAGTACCTGTACACAGTCAAGGCCAATGTCTTTGATACTGAAAGCTGATCTACAAGTACCTGTACACAGTCAAGGCCAATGTCTTTGGTACTAAAAGCTTATCAACAAGTACCTGTACACAGTCAAGGCCAAAGTCTTTGATACTGAAAGCTGATCTACAAGTACCTGTACACAGTCAAGGCCAATGTCTTTGGTACTAAAGGCTTATCAACAAGTACCTGTACACATCAAGGCCAAAGTCTTTGATACTGAAAGCTGATCTACAAGTACCTGTACACAGTCAAGGCCAATGTCTTTGGTACTAAAAGCTGATCAACAAGTACCTGTACACAGTCAAGGCCAATGTCTTTGATACTGGAAGCTGATCTACAAGTACCTGTGCACAGTCAAGGCCAAAGTTGGTTCTGCAGCCCACTGACATCTTCCTTTCTAGCCTCTCTCACTCCTTCCCATTTCACCTCCTCACCCATCGCACTCCACCCACCACCACCCCACCCCCCCCCCCACCCCACACACACACACTTCTCATTCCTCATTCTACCCTCAGAATTTGCAGAATGCTATAAAACAAAATATATGTCATTGTTTTTATGTGTATTATCCTTGAAAGTTGCCTGTTCCGAAACTGTTATTTGTTCTTTATTTTATTTTTATTTCTATTTTATACTACTATATGTCACGGCAGATATCTCTACGTGAAATTCGAGCGGCTCTCCCATGGGAGACACGCCACAAGTGCAGCGCCACCCATCATTTTTTCTTCTTTTTTCTCTCTGCAACTATATTTGTTCAGAATAGCTTTTTTCTACAGAATTTTGCCAGGGACAACCCTCTTGTCGCCATGGGTTCTTTCACTTGCGCCAAATAATGATGTGTAACACACGGGACCTCGGTTTATCGTCTCATCCGGAAGACTAGCACCCAGACCATCACTCATGGTCTAATGGGGATGGGATATAGCCTAGTGGTCAGAACATTGCGCTCGCAATTTGACGATCCGAGTTCGATTCCCGGTTGAGGGGATTTTTCCCCTGGAGTTAACATCAGTGCTGACTCCACTCCCCCCCAAAGACTTTCGGCTGAAACTACAAACCGAGGCCCCGTGTGCGAACGCATGCAGAACATCTTGCGCACACGTTAAATCCTCTTCCGCTTTTCGTAAGTGTAGGCCATCGTGTGCCAGTGGGATTAGATGACATCTACAAAACTGCATACACTCGGGGACTGGATGTTAAAGAAAGCATATGAATGCTTATTCTATTATCCTCGATATAAAAGGATAAATAAATATAAAAGAATAAATAACTAAATAATGGGTGGAGAAATTTTCGGGTCCCCAAACGGGAATTGAACCACCGCACACTCCGACCCGGACTTTTCGCTTTGTAGGCAGGCGTGTTACCACTCTAGACCACCAATCCAATTTGCAAACTGCTGTTGTTTGGTTTATTTATTTTTGTGTTTCTTTTGACTCGTTTGCACTGTTGATGTGCTCCCACTTATGTTTTTGAATCTTCTGTGCTTGTGCTGAAAAGGAAGACACACGTAATTAATTCTGTGACTCTAACGAAGGGTCTTTTTTTTTTAATTTTATTCTTTTATATCGAGGATAATGGGATAAGCGCTCGTGTGCTTTTTTTTCATCCATTTCCATAGCTTCTAACGGATTTGAGATTTCTCTCTCTCTCTCTCTCTCTCTCTCTCTCTCTCTCTCTCTCTCTCTCTCTCTCTCTCTCTCTCTCTCTCTCTCTCAGGGAAGGGGATTGCTATTATAGTTATGTACTTGGGGGGGTGCTCTTCTTAAGAGTTTTGCTTTTATATTGAAAGTCCCTAATCAGGGCAAGGGCCGGGTGAAAAAAGTATGTGATAGCTTATCTATCACTTGAAAAGTAAATTATATTCTCTCTCTCTCTCTCTCTCTCTCTCTCTCTCTCTCCTCCTCTCTCTCTCTCTCTCTCTCTCTCTCTCTCTCTCTCTCTCTCTCTCTCTCTTCTCAAATTTAATCCATTTGATTTGATTATAACCAGTGTATCTCCTGACATTAATGTCTGGTCGGTTAAGGATAATGTGTTTGTTAAATATATATATATATATATATATATATATATATATATATATATATATATATATATATATATATCTTTTGTCTTAAATAAGTATTCATGTACCCAGTGGGGATTATGCATTTGTTGAATGTATCGTTGATGTATCTCCATTTTACAACCATAGGTTGAACTTCTATTCTTGGTGATGGTGATGTTGTCTTTCCTTGTTGTTGCTTTCTGTTTTATCTTTGCTTTTTGACTTTTCCCCTGTTTTTGTTGGGTCTCTTTTTTTTCTTTTTCTTTTTTATATATTCCCTACTCAGGACAAGGGCCGGATGAAAAAAAAGTATGTAAATGCTTACTCTGCTATCCTTGAAAAATAAAGATTATTCAATTCAATTCAGTTCTGTCTATCTATCTATTTATCTATCTATATCTCAAAGACCCAACAGTGGTTGAGATCTTCCAAGCCAACATTGGAGGAAAGTTCGCCGCACTCACAGCCATCGACAATGATGTGGACACATTGGCCAACAACATCAAAGAAGTGCTAACGACAGCAGCAGAAGAAACATTAGGAAGAAGCAGAACAAAGAAACAACCCTGGGTGACAAATGAGGTTCTTAACCTCTGCGACAAAAGAAGAGAACTTAAGAAACAAAAGTTCACAAGTCAAGAAGCTTACAAGATGTACATGGATAGCCACAGAGAAGTGAGGAAAAAGATGAGAGAAGCCAAAGAAGGGTGGATAGAAGAACAATGCAACAACATCGAAGCTGGAATGGCCAAGGGAAACAGCAAAACAGCTTACGACACTTTGAAAGCACTAACGAAAACCACACAGCCTAAAGCCTCTGTTATTGAAGACAAAGAAGGAAATCTTTTAACGGAAAACAATGCCATCCTCCAACGCTGGACAGAATACTGTGAGGGATTGTATAAGTACCCACTACGCCCAGATACCAACATAGTTTCTGACAAACCCCCTGAACACCAAGATAAAGACCCACTAATACTAAGGTGTGAAGTAGATGCAGCTGTTAAACAATTGAAGAAGGGGAAGTCCCCTGGAATCGATAACATCCCAGCTGAACTCATAAAAAATGGAGGGAATGAAACAGCAAGGCGATTCACAGAACTTTGTCAGAAGATCCACGACACCAAAGAATGGCCAAAAGAATGGACACAGCCTCTTGTAATACCCCTGCCAAAGAAAGGAAACCTCAAGCAATGCCAGAACTACAGAACCATCAGTCTTATAAGTCATCCTAGCAAGATCATGCTGCAGGTAGTCCTCAACAGACTGAAAAACCAAGCGGAAAAACTCCTGGCAGAAGAACAAGCGGCCTTTAGACCAAAACGCAGCACAATGGAACAAATTTTCAATCTGAGAATTCTGATAGAGAAGCATCTCCAACACCAAAAAGACTTGTACCACAATTTCATAGATTTCAAAAAGGCCTTTGACAGGGTATGGCATGACGGCCTCTGGCAAGTACTCAGGCACTTCAACATTGATAGCTGCCTAATTGAAGTCATCAAGGATCTGTACGAGAACGCAAGAAGTGCAGTTTTCATGAACAATCACGCGGGCGAGTTCTTCAAGACCACGGTTGGGGTTCGCCAGGGCTGCCTTCTCTCACCTGTACTCTTCAACCTCTTCCTCGAAAACATCATGACAGAGACACTGCAAAACCACCACACTTCCATCTCCATTGGTGGAAGACCCCTTTGCAACTTCAGATTTGCAGATGACATTGACCTCATGGGCAGCAGCAAACAAGAACTGCAAATCCTCACAGACAATTTAACAGATCGAGCGAGCGCATACGGCATGGAGGTCAGTACAGAGAAATCAAAGGTCATGGTCAACAGCGCGAGTAATGACATCACGGAAATAAAGATGAATGGAGAAATACTGGAGGAGGTGAGCCAATTCAAATACTTAGGCTCCATCCTAACAAAAGATGGCACATCAAACAATGAAGTGAAAGCTTGCATTGCAACAGCAACATCTGCTCTAGTCAGACTCCAGAGGATCATCAGAAGCAACAACATCAGCTTCTGCACCAAATACCACCTTTACAAATCCCTCATGATATCTATCCTCCTATATGGCTGTGAATCATGGACTCTGACAGCAGAGTTAGAGAGGAGAATCCAAGCATTCGAGAACAAGTGCCACAGAAGACTCCTCAGAATATCATACAAAGAACACAAGACCAATAACTATGTGAAAGAAGAAATCAAAAAGCGTGTGGGCCCCCAAGAGCCTTTGCTCTCCACCATAAAGAGGAGAAAGCTGATGTGGTTTGGTCACACCACAAGACACAACACCCTAGCAAAAACCATCCTGCAAGGAACAGTCGAGGGCAAGAGAAGAAGAGGCCGCCAAAAGAAATCATGGGTTGACATCAAAGACTGGACCGCCCAACCCCTGCAACACCTCCTACTAGCCACACAGGATCGTGAAGCATGGAAAAAGATTGCTGTTGCGTCTTCTCTCATGTCCCCCCTACGTCCTTTGGGACATGGGACTGAGTGAGTGAGTGAGTGATAGCTATTTCTTTAATGAGATGGGGCAGTGTTATTTTAGTATGTTTGGTTTTCATTTTTTATGTTTAGATATTGTGGAAAAGAAATGTTTGAAAATCGTAATGTGACGTAAGAGAGGGAAATAGTTTTCTTTTTTGGTAAGCACCATAAGCAGATTGTATAGACAGACGGTCAGACAGACAGTCAAACAGACAGACAGACACAGACAGAGAGACAGACAGACAGACCAACGAATGCTATGAGAATGTAATGTGATAGCATAATCTATACTAGCCATCATACCTGTCGTATCTTCAAAATGTTCATGTATTTTACACATTGCAATCATACACTGTCTTACAGTCAACAGTGAACCGAGACGCGCGCGCGCGTGTGTGTGTGTGTCAAGTCAAGTCAAGTCAAGTCAAAATTTTATTTTCGGATGGTACATTGAGTAAGCATCGATTTGCTTTTTTTCATCAAGCCATCTATCTAAAGAAAAAACAATAAACAATCAAAAAAACACAAAAAAGCAGAGAAAAACGTGTCACCAACATTAATTAACCATCATGATTTCAACACCTTCAAAAATACAATGTGCCAATAGAAAATACAAGCAACAATACTAACAACAAAACAACCAACAACAAAAAAAAGGATGTGTGTGTGTGTGTGTGTGTGTGTGTGTGTGTGTGTGTGTGTGTGTTGTGTGTGTGTGTGTGTGTGTGTGTGTGTGTGTGTGTGTGTGTGGTGTGTGTGTGAGGAGAGAGAGAGAGAGAGAGAGAGAGTGAGTGTGTGTGTGTGTGTGTGTGTGTGTGTGTGTGTGTGTGTGTGTGTGTGTGTGTGTGTGTGTGTGTGTGTGTGTGTGAGTGTGTGTGTGTGGCCGCGCGCGCGCGCGTGTGTGTGTGTGTGTGTGTGTGTGTGTGTGTGTGTGTGTGTGTGTGTGTGTGTGTTGTGTTCTTTTATATCGAGGATAATGGGATGAGCATTCATGTGTTTTTTTTCATCCAGTCCCCGTGCGTATGCAGTTGTGTAAATATTGTCATCTGTTCCCACCGGCACACAATGGCCTACTCTTACGAAAAGCGGAAGAGCATTTAATGTGTGCGCAAGATGTTCTGTGTGCGTTCGCACACGGGGCCTCGGTTTACAGTCTCATCCGAAAGACTTGGGGGAGTGGAGTCAGCACTGATGTTAACTCCAGGGGAAAAATCCCCTCGAACGGGAATCGAACTCGGGTCGTCAAATTGCAAGCGCAATGTTCTGACCACTAGGCTATCCCGTGTGTGGTGGGGGGGGGGGGGTTTGCGTGCGCGCGCGCGAGCGCGAGCGCGTATGTGTGTGTGTTGTGAGAGACAGACAGACAGACAGACAGACAGACAACAGACAGACACAGACAGACAGAGACACGAGAGAGAGAGAGAGAGAGAGAGAGAGAGAGAGAGAGAGAGAGAGAGAGAGAGAGAGAGGAGAGAGAAAATGTTGTCTGGTCTCACTTGTGTAAGTCACACAAGTCTTGTTTATGATATACTCATTTCTCTCTTCTTCTTTTTTTCAATGTTTGCCTTTCCATCCCACTTGTCCTGTCTTGATACTTAAGCGGTTTGATTAACTGAATATGAAATAACATGTCGTGTTTTTGCGTAAAAGACAGGTGGGATGAAATTCCTCCTGATTAATATATTTTCAATCAGATCTGGTGTTGTGTGTTGTTAGTGTGGTGTGGTGTGGTGGATTGTGGTGTGGTGTGGTGTGGTTTGGTGTGTTGTGGAGTGTGGTGTGTTGTGAGTGGTGTGGTGTGGTGTGGTGTGGTGTGGTGTGGTGTGGTGTGGTGTGTGGTGTGGTGTGGTGTGGTGTGGTGGAGCAGACTGGAGGAGGAGGCACTTGTGTGTGTGTGTGTGTGTGTGCGTGTGTGTGTGTGGTGTGTGTGTGTGTGTGTGTGTGTGTGTGTGTGTGGTGTGTGTGTGTGTGTGTGTGTGTCAAGTCAAGTCAAGTCAAGTCAAGTCAAAATGATCTTTAATGAGGGTAAAAGATTAAGTTTACACAACTTTTTTTCATCCTGCCCTCACAAAAAAAAATCAAGAAAATTGACTTCTAAAACAATCAAAGATAAATATCAACCTTGGTTGAAAACTAGAATAAAATGAGGATTTTCATCCAAACAGAATCTCACAAGATAATAAGCTAAAGACAGTAACATACTCAAGTCATACATACAAAGTAATAGAAATGCAAAATAACATGGGTATGAATAACAACAAAGCAGCCAAATGTGTCAAACATAAGGGTGGACTTACAATTTGTCCATCAGATGTTTCTTCAAAAGTTTCTTAAACATTTATTTTGAAGGAACTGATTTTAGAAAGGAAGGCAGTTTATTCCACAATGTTCTTCCTGAATAAGCAAGGCTTGATTTATAGAGATTGTTATGGGGCCTGGGCAACAACAGTCTATGGGTAGGCTTGTTTTTATTGACAGCAAATTTTTCCAAGATTTTCTTTGGGGCTTTCCCGTTTAATATATGGTACATACATAGATATTTGTTGAACTGCAGTCTGTCTTTGAGTGGAAGAATATCTAGTTCTTTGTAGTTGGTGGTGGTCAGTGTATTAGGATTCAAACGGATAAGTTTCACAGCTCTTTTGTGCAGGCGGTTTATATGCTTTAGGTTTGTTTCGCTTGCACTATCCCATAAGGTAGAAACATAATTTATAAGAGATAGAATATGGGCGTGAAAGAATAGTTTTCGTGACTGTAGATTTAGGAAATTCTAGATTTTTCAAAGTTGATATAATCTTACTGAGATTCGTTTTCCTAATGTGGCTATGTGATCTGACCAAGATAAGTCGTTGTCAATCACTGCACCTAGTACTTTGTGTGAGACTACTTCATCAATTTGTTGTCCATGGATATTATATTGGACCTGAAAGTTTCATTATTCTGCCATCCAGATTGTCAAGATCACGTGTTCTGGAATTTATTTGGAGAGATAGGCTTTCCAAAACGTCTATGATTGTCACTGGCAGTAGTTCGATTGGGAATTTAATTTCTGTTGATTTAATATACTGTTCTAGGTAAAGCAGGTCATTTTCACTTAAACTGTCACACGATATCCCTGAAATAGTGATGTTTGAGAATTGGTTGTTCAATTGCTCAGCTGTTTCTATAGCTCCCAACAACTATCATGCTCTTCCCTCTCTCAGTCCCTTTTCTTTTGCGAATCGGAACCGCCTGTTGTTGAACTGTTGTCACTGATTTTGTTTCTCTAAATAAATGGTCAGTGTTATTCTCTATCCTCTGCAGAGCCACAATGGTCTGCTCAAGATAGCTATAACAATTGGTTGTGCGGTCTTTAAATTAGCGGGCATCATTTACCTTGTGTAGTAAGTGCATCCATTGTTTTCCTGCATGTGTTTTGACTGTACATCGCTCATTATTTCTTCTGTCCATATCAGTTTTTTTTCAAACGTCTCTGTTTGTCTGCCGGTCTGTTTGTCTGCCTATCTGTCTACCTATCTATCTGCCTGTCACTCTGTCTATCCCATCTATCTATCTATCTATCTAGTCCTCTTTGTGCTCAGGTAGCACATAAGGCCTCGACTACAGCTCGCCACTGATGTCGGTAACACGCTCCAGACGGCCCCATGTCCAACCCTTTTCCTTCATCTCCCTCTCTACTGTTCTCCTCCAAGTTTTCTTGGGACGGCCTCTCTTTCTTTGACCGTCTGGAGTCCATCGTATAGTCTGTCTGTCTGTCCTGTCTGTCTGTCTGTCTGTCTGTCGTCTTCTCTCTCTCTCTCCTCTCTCTCTCTCTCTCTCTCTCTCTCTCTCTCTCTCTCTCTCTCTCTCTCTCTCTCTCTCTCTCTCTCTCTCTAAACTTTAAACCGAGGCCCCGTGTGCGAACGCACGCAGAACACCTTGGCACACGTTAAATCCTGTTCCGCTTTCGTAAGAGTAGGCCATTGTGTGCTGGTGGGAACAGATGACATTTGCAAAACTGCATACACACGGGGACTGGATGAAAAAAAGCACAAGATTGCTTATTCCATTATCCTCGATATAAAAGAATAAATCAAATCTCTCTCTCTCTCTCTCTCTCTCTCTCTCTCTCTCTCTCTCTCTCTCTCTCTCCTCTCTCTCTCTCTCTCTCTCTCTCTCTCTCTCTCTCTCTCTCTCTCAAGATAGCCTGGTGGTCAGAGTGATGCGTTCGTAATCTGCTGACCCGGGTTTGAATCTCGTTTAAGAGGATTTTTCCTCTGGAGTTACCATCAGTGCCGATTTCACAACCCCCCCCCCCCCCCCCCCCCCGTCAAGTCCTTCGGATAAAACTATAAACCGAGGTCCCGTGTGCGAACGCACGTTGAACATCATGAGCACACGTTCTGATTTTCGGAAGAGTAGGCCTGCCAGTGGGAACAAAATTTGCAAAACTACATATACACGGGGACTTTTCATTATTCTTGGAATAAATCTCTCTCTCATACACACACACACACACACACACACACACACACACACACACACACACACACACACACACACACACACACACACACACACACACACACACACACACACACACACACTTCTACGCCTTCAAAATACATAGCTTTATCATTGAAATAAGGAAACAAAGCATTTTTTTTTGTTTTTTTGCTGCCTCATCTTCTGTAACGTCCCCGTCCTGCTGTTCCCACACCGCCCATTTCAATCTCCCCTCCACAGCCATACCCAGATTCGTTGTGTCTCATCCTCAGGGTCAGGAGTCCACAGGGAACGAACCAATAATTTATTAGGACGCAGTGGGGCCACCAGCCATAGGGGCCCCTTTTACTTCTGCTGGGTCACTTTGGTGGTGTTCAGTGGTGCCTGTACTGAGCTAACATAGGTAGGACACTATCTACAGAGCCCCCTACTAATGACAGTATTAGCTCAGTCGCGGAGTGAGACTGAGTGAGTCATCCACCTGGTGTGGCGACCACAACAACGTCCCTCCAACGACCGACCCCGCTAACCTCCAACCCCAAAGACTTTGATACAAACTCACCACAGGCACATAATTGTATGGGTAGGCTATACCGAATCTGAGGTCACCATGAAACCAGAGTAGCGGTAGTCCCCGAATCAGAGGAGGTTTTCATTATTGCATGATAATCAACGGTAATGAGGATGATGTAATGATGCTGCTGTGGAAGTGCATCTGTTTTGAGACTACTTGACAGGGTTGTACTCTACGCTTACTGTCATAATATATCCTGGCGTCAACTGGGCCAGAGATATTCAGTCACCCGCAGTGTTGGTCAGATTATTTGACCAACACTCCCAAATTCTCATCCATAAAGTAGATAAAACTCGACTTTGTAGTCCCAGTCTCCCCATTGAGCCCACAGCACACTCACTCTGGTTAGAAGCCCGTCGGAGTCCGAAAAATTCCTATGACTCTTATGGGATTCAAACCCGCGACCTTCTAGACTGAAATCCAAGGTGCTAACCACTGCGCCATGGCCGCTGGTGGAAGGAAACAAGAAATCTAGATCTATTAAGTTAGATAAAACACGGTTGTGGAAATATTGATGTTCAAAGCAATCCTATATTATTCCTATATCATTTCCGTCTGTATAAAAAGGACGTTCAATGTTGCTGGCATGACACAGGTGCACGTACAGGTATGCTGACAATTGCCTAATTGGGTAGAGATGCTGCATGTGCCTGAGCACCATAAAATTATTATGAGTGCATGCAGGCGTAGTTGTGTAAATGTGTGTGTGCGTGCGCGCACGCGCACGCGCGTGTGTGCATGTGTGAAGTAACTGGTGATTCTATTCTTGTTCTTTTATTTCATCCCTCGTCTAAAGGGCTGTAATACTATATAGACAATAAAACGTTCTCCTCTCTCTCTCTCTCCCCTCTCTCTCTCTCTCTCTCTCTCTCTCTCCTCTCTCCTCTCTCTCTCTCTCTCTCTCTCTCTCTCTCTCTCTCTCCTCTCTCCTCTCTCTCTCTCTCTCTCTCTCTCTCTGTTTTGATTGCAGGTGAGACACACACTGTTCGGATTAAACAAGGGGGAAAAACTAAAACAAAAACCTGGCGATACAGAAAGAAAGAAACCCTGAAGGAATTGTTATAGCCAAAAGGGGTGGGTTTAGTTTGTTTTTTATATTTAGATACAGAACTTTGTCAAGGATATGCCCTTTTAAGGACAGTGCTTTATCAACAACTTGGGTGCATCATTAAAAGCTCACCATGAACAGAGTATTCAACAGTCCACAGCATCAGAAAATAGAATAAGAGTTTTCTGCGTTTAGTTTTTGCAGCTGTGTTAATTAACCTAGCGTTGTAATTACTGAGCCAAGGCGTGGGTGACTGATCAGGAAACACGTTCAGGAAGGATGTCTGATAAAGGCACAGAGGAGCACCACGTTACTCAAGTTGGATTGGAGTCGTCGTTTCCACGACCGACTCCCATGACACCAGCGAGGAACTGTGTGCCAGTGGGCTATGAGGGGCAGTACCCGACACAGGGGCAACACAACAGCTTTGACGATTACGTACTGGATCTTTCCGTTAAAACCTCAGCCGGAAACAGGGTAAAAAAGGAAAATGCATATGTGACTGTGGAACCACAAAGCGCTTCCCAGGACGTCGCGCTCGATCTTTCCATGAAAAACATACCTGAGGCACATGGAATGATTCAAGAACAAGGCTTTGCTGACACTAGCACTACCTCTGCCACATGGATTCATACGCAAACTTCTTGGCAACAATCTGACTTGTACATGTTTGCGCAACCATCCACTTCAGGACTATCACTTCAACCAAGTGATGAAAAAATGACCAGGACTTTGTCACAGAGGGGACGAAGAGCGCAGCACAGTCAAGTTCATACCAGCGCGGCGTTTTCAACATCTTTTGTACAACAACATACTCCTCAAATGTTCGCGCAACCATCCACATCAGAGGTGTCCCACCATCCAAAAGTAACAACTTCAACAGCCAAGATGACTATGGCCTCCACAGACTGGGCAGAAGAAGTAGGTTCTGGCGACATGGAAGCAGATGACACCAGTTTCCTACGTCAGGACGAAAAACTGAAATCACTACCAATAAAAAAACGGAGCCTTCATACATGGAGAAAACAGAAACTACTCTCCTCGGCACCACGCAGCCAGCCACTGAACCACACACACAGCACATGAAAGAACCACACACACCACCAGCACATGAACCACACACACACCACCACACAAACCAAAAACCACACCACCACCAGCACATGACACCACACACACACAAACAAAACACACACACACCACCAGCACATGAACCACACACACCACCAGCACATGAACACACCCACATACCACAACACACCACACATGAACCACACACACACCAGCACATGAACACACACACAGCATAACCACACACCCACACACATGAACCACACACACCACCAGCACATGAACCACACACACCACCAGCACATGAACCACACACACCACCAGCACATGAACCACACACACCACCAGCACATGAACCACACACACCACCAGCACATGAACCACACACACCACCAGCACATGAACCACACACACCACCAGCACATGAACCACACACACCACCAGCACATAACCACAACCCACCAGCACATGAACCACACACACCACCAGCACATGAACACACAAACACCCACACACACCACCAGCACATGAACCACACACACCACCACACATGAACCACACACACCACCAGCACATAACCACACACACCACCAACACATGAACCACACACACCTAACCACACACACAGCACCTACACATAAACCAGACACAGTCCCATTGCCAGAGCATGGACGGAGAACGGAAAACATAGAATCGAAAAAACAAGACCAGGAGTCGGAAAACGTACCAGGAAAGAAACAAGACCAAGGGACACAAGACATACCACCAGAGAAACAAGACCAGGGGACACAAGATATACCACCAGAGAAACAAGACCAGGGGACACAAAACCTACCACCAGAGAAACAAGACCAGGGAGAGCGAAATGTAGGACCAGAGAGACAAACCCCTTCACAACAGCAGACTGAAGTCAGGGAAAAGACACAGCAGCCTTCCACTTCTCACGGCAGACATCGCCCACCCCAGCTAACCTCGTCAGAGATGGCCCAGATTCTGAGAGAGGTCAGAGCTGCCAGCAGAGAGAGCCAGCCATGGGAGCCAGGACACCAGCAATGAGCCTGACGATGCAAAAAGACCACGGAAGAAGCCTGAACTGCAGCAGCATATTGTTTTGTAAATAAATTAAATATATATTGCATTCTAAATGATTCAAACATTCTAAATAAGCCAAAAGTATACTGCATTCTAATCTTTTTCTATTAATTTCTTTTTCTTTCTTTTTTTTGCTGATTTGTGTGCATGACATTGAGCAAATTTACATATATTATGCGTAACACTTTGCAATATATTCAGAGTATGGATATAAAATTTCAATAAAGATAAATAATACGACCATATAAGTAGCCGAAAAAAAGAGCAACCATGGACATGAGAAGAGTTCACAGATTACATTCGAGAATACCTCAAGTGAATATTCAGTTGTTTAGCCAAAGCCATGCTACGTATTACATCAACAAATAAATACTATCAAAAACGGTTTCACCATCATCAATAAGTTGTTTGTAATATTGCAAGAGGAAACGATGGGAAGACAACATCAGAGAGTGGACAGGCCTTGGGTAGAACGACCTGCTACGGAGGGCGGAGGACCGTGGAGAGTGGAGGAGGCTGGTTGCAGAATCTTCAGTTGTGCCCCACGGTCCATGAGACTAGGGGACAGGTGGAGGTGAAGGTGAATATTGCCATTTAGCTGCAGAAACATTGTAAGTCATGTTTGTTTTGGCAATACATTCTTTAGAAGATATCGTGTTAAGTGCGTGTTCCTTTTTAACTGCCAAAATCAAATTCAAAGCCTTTTGAAGGTTATTTGATCTATTATCATCTATATCAAGACCTGTTGTACGAATATACTTTTTGATTGCTTGAACACAACCTAAATATGTATAACATTTGTCCTGATATTATATTTTTCATTAAAAAGTTTCTACGCCAAAAAATCTCCACTTTTGTCAACTAAATCTGCTATTGATATTTATCTTTTTTCTATCCATTCTTTTAATTGAAAGAAGTTTCCATCAACTCTAACATTCTCATTACAAAATATGTATTCAGCCAAAAGATTTTCAGAATCAACCAGTTGAACATTCCCGCCAAAAATTTTGTGTGCGTGGAATGTGTCAATCCAGAATGTGTTGGAACATTTTCTCCACATGGGTATACAGTAGCTGCAGCAACATAATTGCCCCCCTCCCCCCCCCCCCCCCCCCCCCCCCCAACAACAGGCAACATAGTAAATCACCCCCTCACGTTGGAATGCAGCTACCTTCCTGGTGGGTAAACGATCCCTTACGTCAAATCTCGCCATTACTGAGTGAATCTCGGAGCTTTAGCCCAGGGGCAGGTGATCCGGTGAGGCGAGAGGTGAGGGTGGTGAGAAAACTATCTGTTGCTGTATGTAAACTGGTCATAAGTATAACTGTTGCTGTATGTAAACTGGTCATAAGTATAACTGTTGCTGTATGTAAACTGGTCATAAGTATAACTGTTGCTGTATGTAAACTGGTCATAATTATAACTGTTGCTGTATGTACATGGTCATAAGTATAACTGTCAGATTGGGGGTGAGGGGGGGGGAGAAAACTATCTGTTGCTGTATGTAAACTGGTCATAAGTATAACTGTTGCTGTATGTAAACTGGTCATAAGTATAACTGTTGCTGTATGTACACTGGTCATAAGTATAACTGTCAGATTGGGGGGTGAGGGGGGGGAGAAAAACTATCTGTTGCTGTATGTAAACTGGTCATAAGTATAACTGTTGCTGTATGTAAACTGGTCATAAGTATAACTGTTGCTGTATTTAAACTGGTCATAAGTATAACTGTCAGATTGGGGGTGAGGGGGGGGGGAGAAAAACTATCTGTTGCTGTATGTAAACTGGTCATATAGCTGTCAGACTTAGTTAAAAAGAAAAAAATCATGTCTCTGAGGGGAAAATAAACTTGGTTCAATCAGAAAACATTATTCGAAAAGAAAAATAATGAGGGAAAGAAACCTAGCAAGAAGTGAAGCTAATGGACTTAACTTTTACCTTGTTTGTGTTTGATAAGTCAGCAGTACTCCTTGGCATCTCTTACAGAGACCACATGCGTAATAGAATGCAGCAAACCATTGGTCCCTACGAAAATAATCTATCAATTGTAAAGAAATGTAAACTTAAATCGTACGGGCATGCCACAAGATCAAAAGGACTTGCAAAAACAATACTGCAAGGCGCTGTCCAAGGAGGAAGAAAAAGAGGCAGACCAAGGATAGATAGATAGATAGATTAGATAGATAGATAGATAGATAGATAGATAGATAGATAGATAGATAGATAGATAGATAGGTAGGTAGGTAGGTAGGTAGGTAGGTAGGTAGGTAGGCAGGCAGGCAGGCAGGCAGGCAGGCAGGCAGGCAGGCAGGCAGGCAGGCAGGCAGGCAGGCAGACAGACAGACAGACAGACAGACAGACAGACAGACGACAGGAGTGTCAAAACAAATGTGCACACTTCTTGAAATGTGAATATTTTAGAGGCGATTTTTTTTTTTTGCTTTTATACCGTCTTTTCCTTTTAAGCATAAAACCTATACCCCAACAAACAAATCAACAACAAAAAACCAAACAAACTGCAAAGTAATTTTTATCTAGATTAGCAGAAGCAATACATAACTTAAGCAAATAAAAACATGACTGTGTTTGGGCATCTTTTTCTTCTCCTTCATTAGAAAATAAATGTGTACTATTTCAAAAGAGATGTGTGTTGTTGTTTGATTGATTGTATTGTATTCTTTTATATCGAGGATAATGGAATAAGCAATCATGTGCTTTTTTTACATCCAGTCCCCGTGTGTAAGCAGTTTTGTTAATCTTGTCATCTGTTCCCACCGGCACACGATGGCCTAGTCTTACAAAAAGTGGAACAGGATTTAACGTGTTGTGTGTGTGTGGTGTGTGGTGTGTGTGTGTGTGTGTGTGTGTGTGTGTGTGTGTGTGTGTGTGTGTGTGTGTGTGTGGGCGCGCGCGCGTGCGTGCGTGCGTGTGTGCGTGTGTGTGTGTGTGTGTCCGCACTTTATACATTTACGACAAGATTTGATTCTTCAGCATTTCCTTCAACACATGTCCCCTTTTAAGCTTTGTAGGCTGATGAAATATAAACCACGAAGAGTTCTCCTGTCTCTTTCAAAATTCATAAGATTTCTTAAGGCATTTCTTGAAATTTCACCTGTCTGTCACAAGTGCAGATTTTGTGTTTTAAAGAAATTGATATGTTTAAACAAATGTGTTGAGGTTTTAATGCTGTTGTGTTTTGTTTTTTTATGAACTCTTGCTGTTCAGTTCATTTAGCATTGATATCAGTTTTGGGTGTATTGCTGTTAGATTTATTCTCCTCCTGAACTTGTTTGTAATCCTCCATACCCCAAAAAGAGCAAAGGAATTAAATCTTGAATTTTGAATCTTTGTTGTGTGTGTGTGTGTGTGGTGCGTGCGTGCGTGCGCGCGCGCGCGCGCGCGCGCGCGCGTGTGTGTGTGTGTGTGTGTGTGTGTGTGTGTGTGTGTGTGTGTGTGTGTGTGATTGATATTGATTGATTTATTCTTTTATATCGAGGATAATGGAATAAGCACTCTTGTGCTTTTTTACATCCTGTCTCCGTGTGTATGCAGTTTTGTACATGTCAACTGTTCCCACCGGCACACGATGGCCTACTCTTATGATAAGCGAAAAAGGATTTAACGTGTGCGCAAGATGTTCTGTGTGCGTTCGCACACGGGGCCTCGGTTTAAAGTCTCATCCGAAGGACTTTTGGGGAGAGCGGAGTCAGCACTGATGTTAACTGTAGGAGAAAAATCTCCTCGACCGGAATCGAGCCTGGGTCGTGAAATTGCCAGCGCAATATTCTGACCACTAGGCTATATGTCC
>CM060318.1:89718130-89725630 GCA_030674155.1 Stramonita haemastoma | reverse complement strand
ATATATGTAATATGTTCAGTAATTATGGGTGCAGAGATACTTAAAATTTTATTGTCTAAGTCATCCACACCACGAGAGCTGGATTGTTTCAATAAACACAATTCTCTATAAACCTCACTAACACTAAGAAACTTAAAGTCAAGCTTAGTCTGTATTCCTTTAGAACAACAGTAGTCTTTTAGTGAATGCAAGTCATTATTTACTGAATTATTAGTATTGATTAGTCTTTCTGTTACAGTGCAGAAGTGTTTGTTCATGCATTCAGCAGATAAATCTATAGCTGAAGAAGGACATATTTTGGAAGTTTTACCTGATAACTGATTTATAGCTTTCCATATCAATTTAGGGTCTTTTTTATGAGCGATAAGTTCTGAAAAATACTTGTTTCTAGCAGCTCTTTTCATAGATGTCACTTTATTACGTTGCTGTTTGAACTGGTCATTTTTTCCTGTTGACTTCAGTAATTTATCACGAATAGCTATGGCTTTATTGATTTCATCAGATAGCCACGGTGGCTTATTTTTTGGCTTAACACGTTTAGTCTGAATAGGCGCATGCTTGTCAACAATAGAAGAAAAGATACGATACCAAGTAAACAGAGCTTTGTCAGGATCAGTATACTGATAAACATCAGTGAAGCTTGCTGCACATAAGTCAGACATAAAATTATCAGGATTAAATGATTGGTAGCTTCGAAAAGATATACATCTGTGGCTACATTTAGGAATTTTAATACCTTTTTTTGACCAAGTCAGGCAAATTGGAAAATGATCACTAATACCAACAACTGGTACAGACATTTCTACTATATTAGCTGGTTGGTGGTATAAATATGATCAATTAGTGTTTCTGAATGGAATGTTTTTCTGGTTGGAGTGTCAACCATTTGGGATAGATTATATAACTCAAATGTAAGTTTCCATTTGTCATGTGGCTTAATTAGGTCGATGTTAAAATCGCCAAGCAGAATTATCTCAGTTGTGTAATCTGATGCCTCGTCCATCATGAGACAAAAACGATCAAACTAGTTGACCCGTTCGCTAGGATTTCTGTACAGAAATCCAAACAGAATAGGTTTATTTCCCTTTAATTGAACTTTCAACCAGACACATTCGATATTATATTTATCAGAAAAATTAACCTGAGTGTAGTTAACAGACCTATGTACATATATTACCAAACCTGTTTCAAGTTTCGTTTTAGCATCTTTTCTAATAATGTTGTATTCAGGAATTGATATTACACTGTCAGCAATTTTATCAGATAGACGAGACTCTGAAAAGCCAAAAACATGGAAGTGGTCATTTGAATTAGACAGAATAGAAGAAATATCAGATACTTTATTTAACAGATGACATATATTCAGGTAGCCTATTCTTAATCCAAATTTGCTCAACCATTTATCAGTACTGACATTTTTAGTCATAGTTGTTAGAGATGGAAAATATCAGCACAACCTCAAGGACCCTGTATTTTGGGTATGTAAAGGATTCTTGAACTAGCAATCATAAGACAATAGAATTTAGATCAAATACAAAGCAGGCACGAACAGTCAAAGCTTACCAGTAATATTCAAAACATCCAACTGTACATATATGCGCAAAGTGTAGTGCACACAAAAGATATGTATATAATTAGCAGAGAGCAAACAGAGATGTTAATAAGGGAAGAAGAAAAACAAATTCACCCAAACTCCAACAACAAGCAAAAAACAAAATTCTGAACTGGAGAAAAGAACAAAAAAAAACCCAAAACAATCACGCTTCAGTAACCTGCAGACTCAAGGCAGTATGTAATGTTCAAAATACAAAAGCTTTCTCCTGCGATAAAGACGTTCCTTTCCTTTGATCTCTTCTCAGATTTGCAACAATCTCTTCAGTGTCCCCAGTCCATGATTCCGCTGGCACAATTGATCCACCAGGTGAGAATCATCATAAATTAAATACTGTACAAAAAGGCAAGGAAAATACCAAGAGCCTCAGGAGAAAACAGACAAACTAAGACACTAATAAATTTAAGTAACAAGAAAGTTTTCCTTGATATTATTAACAACATGCATAAAAAGTAACCAAATGTCTCCTGCTATGATTTCAACACTTAATTAGACATGAGACAACCACATTGATAAGGAATTCAATGAGAGTATTTAAAATTAAAATGACCGCCATGTCCCCAACCCACCCTTTTTTTATCCATCAGCGTTTTACTTAAAACCTAGCATCACATTAAGACACCAGTTGCGATGCTAAGTTAATCAGTTGCTGTGCATACTGATGGGCAGGATTGCTGGATAGCCAACCCTGGGGGTTTGAATGACCAAAGGGTACAGGGGGTAGTAAGGTGAGGCAACAGGGTTTGAAGGAAAAGAAGGTAGTCTAGAAATAAGGTCTCTATCTTGGAGACCATAAGGAGGAAACTGACATTGAACTGGAAATTTAGGAGGGGGATACTCTGAGTGCATGAAAGTTGGTTGTTTTAGTACAGGGCGGAAATTTGGTGGAGCCCTTGGGGCAGAAAATGATGGCTGTAAATTTACATCAGTCAGTGGCTGGGTGTGATCATCAACAAAGGATACATTGTTATTGGAGGGTTCTTGAATCTCCAAGGTTGCTGGTCCCCCAGATGAAGGTGGAGGATGATGATCCAGCTTGGGAAGACCAGGCTGGTGGCTGTTCCTTGAAGGTAGAGGAGGGAAGTCCACTGAAGACATCATGGCTGGAACACCTCGGCCCCTGGTAGAACTGGTGTGCCTGAGGGGTCTGTCCCATTCAGCACGGAGATTTCCTTGTGCACCCCCTAAGCTGTTTCTGAAAGGGGGATGGCCACTGGGAGCACCACCCTGATCTTTAAGAGGTAACATATTATTCAAATAAGTATCATCAGAACTTAGATGTGGTGGCTGGGGGAGGGCTTGTTTGAAGGTAACAGCCAGGCGGGCTGTACCTTTAGGGCTAGGATGAAAATTATCCTTATACAGGGCTTGGCGAGGAGCACCGTTTTTTGTGATGAATGTTTGGTAGTTATCCAGTATGTTTGTCTGTGATCTTGAGCATGCTGCATAAAGGTTTTGGTTAGAAGGTGCAACAGTATTATTTAATGCGTGTCTGCCCCGTGCTGGAATGATTGAGCTAAAAGCCACATATGCATTTGGAAAACAGGTTTTTGCATAGCAAAATAATTTTAGACCAGGTTTGAATCGAGATTTGTCCATTTGAACAATCGTTAATTCCCACATGTATGATGACAGTATTGATATTTTCTTGTCTGTTGAAGTCCTGTAACCAGTTTAACAGATCTGCCACAGTTAGTCCAGGGATGCAGATTTTAAAGAGTGGATCATTAGTTGTTCCCAGTCTTTTGGGATTGATGTATCTGATGACAGAGTCACCTATCAGAAGAGAGGAGGCTGTAGCTGGGATGGTTAGTTCTTTTAAGATTTGCTGTGAAGTTTTTCCTTGTTCAGAGTGAAGTTGTGTGGTTGCATGATTAGGATTTGGCAGGGCTTTGGGAACAGTGGATTCAGAGCTTGGAGAAAAGTTTTCGCTCTTATTACCTTTGGGTTATCCCTCATCCTGACTGAGATGAGAAAGCAGCTCATAACGGTTTTGGATCGGTACAGTAATGTCGGATTTAATACCTTTAGACTGAGTCTCAGAACTGTTTTCTACTTCTGCATTGTCATTTACAACAGTTGGGTGAACAGAGAAGGTGTCTTCAACTATTGTGTGGACAGGTGGAGGTGAGAAAAACGGGTTGTCAGGAAGAATTGCCCAAGAATCTTTGTCATTGTCACAGCCATTGGCATCACAGTCAGTAGGGAAGTCACACTGTGTAGACACAGTATTAGTCTGAGGGCTTCTTTTCTTCATCTGTTTAATTTCAGAGTGGATTGTACCTAAACTTGTTTTGATTGATTTGTTATCTTTAATCACATTATTTATTGAGAGGTCAAGTTTTTAACAAGCTGGCTTTAATGTTATCCATTGTAGAAACAAGAGATTCAACTGTCTTGTCAAACTGTCGTTTCAGCTCATTTTTAATAGACACTTTGGAGTTTTCGATGCTGGACATGAAATCAGCATCACGCTCAGCTTGAGCAGCTTGCAGACTATCAAGAGCTGTTTCCATGTAATGGAGCTTGTCAGAAATGTCCTTATTAGCTTGCTGTGAAGGGCACAGCGTCCTTCTTCTATAGCGTTTCGCTTGTTTTGACAGTTTAGGAGTCTTTTTCACACTGTTTCTGGATTCAGTGGCAGCATTAGGGTTGTGAGCAATGCTGTCACTTAAACTAGGTATAGCCTGATGAGCATTATCTAGATCATTGTTTTGATCCAGAAAATCATCAGCTTGTACGTCTTTTGTCTCTTCAGAGTCAGGTGACAGAGGAGAAAAGTCCTCCATATCACCCAGTAGTCTTTTCTCAGGAGGCAACTGTTCTGGAGAAACAATAGTATCAGGGGAAGACACAACATGGGGAGTAATTGTAGTCCAGCTGCAAGCTGGTGGCAGTAACTGTACTGCACTGTCGTTTTCTGACAGAAAAGTCAGAGGATGAGAAAGTATTTTGTCATAAAATGTTTGAGTGTCATCATCATGGCAGTATTCCAGCACTGCATCTTTTAGCATTTCACACTCCTCCTCCTCCCATGGAGCACAAAGTATACCCTGACACAGTAAGGTTCCAGAGCCCTGACGTGTAAAATATAAGGACACAGTAATGCACTTTAATTGTTTATGGAACACACGAATAACCCGATTTAGCCAATTGAGTGGATATGGGTTCCTCAATCCAGATTGGAAGGGAAAGAGGACAGTCATTACAGTCATAGTCAGATTTTTCAACTGAGATATTGTCATCAGTGATAGATGCATATCTATAAAACAGACAGTTTCTCCACGCAGTAAAGTTCTTTGTCAGAGCATGAGAATCGTTTCTGAAGAGAATCTAGTGTAGGTTGTAGCTTATTATCTTTTTTCACTGGAGTGTCATTCCTTACAGTTGTTGACATGGTAAGTTTTCATTACTAAGTCATGTGACTTTTCTTATCGAGACATGAGTCATGTGATATAACACAGTCATGTGACATCACAGAGGTTGCGATAGTTCATCATGCCAGCTACACAGATTGGGGACAGGGGAGAGAATTACAGGCAATTCATTTTGACAGTTCACGAATTTATGCACCTTTGGAAGTGTCCAGCACAAAACACACTTTATGTCAACAAGGCAACTGCACGTGCAAAAACGGCCCAACTGTACAGCACAATATAAGTTCGTGAGTTAATAGCAGGCCTGCACAATTTCCTTCATTTCCTTCATTATCTTATATAAAATTGTTTTTGTGCTAATTACGGTCCATACCTGAGATTTTAACATGAAACATCGATACCTTTGCTTCCTTTGTCTCTAAGCACACCCTTCTGCAAAGTATCAGAACGAATAGCACGGTATAACACCACGGACAGGGCAATATCTGCAGAGCGATTAAATACACGTCTTGTCTCTTGCCTCTCTCCTCTCTCCTGATGGTTTAGAGAGAGAGAGAGAGAGAGAGAGAGAGAGAGAGAGAGAGAGAGAGAGAGAGAGAGAGAGAGAGAAGGCAAGGCAAGGCAAGGCAAGGCAAATTCTTTTATTCGAGGATAATAGATAAGCACTCATGTGCTTTTTTACATCCAGTCCCCGCCCTTTTCAGAGATAACATCAAGATAAAAAGATACTAAACAATAAAACTATACGCAGTACCAAACAACATACAAGAAATAAGTACACTACATATAATAAGGTAAGAGAAATGCGACAGTACACTACATATAATAAGGTAAGAAAAATGCACTCATTCAGAAGACGAAAATCAGAAGTCACAATAAAATAACTTTGATTATTAAAGAAGAAGAAAAGAAAAAAAAAAGAAAAAAAAGAAAGAAAGAAAGAAAGAAAGAAACAGAAAAAAACAACAACAAACAAACACAAACAAACAAACAAAAAAACCGCTAATAGATAAAGAACAAACAAGAGAACATTATGAATAAAGAACTGATAACATCAATCTACCACCATCTGTCTAAAGTTATACAAGTCATATAAATCATACATTTGGATAAAAGGGGAAAAAATAACTGATATGCTTATTTGAAAGGGGCGGGGGAGAAATACTATCAATAAAAAATAAATAAATAAAAAGAAATACATAAAACATCCCAGATCTTTAAAGAATTAGCAAAACATTTTTATTATTTGGATAATGATTTACACACACTCACATACACTCACACACAGACACATACACCCACACAGACACAGAAAAGAATTACACACACACACATACCCACACCCATACACACACACAGTGGTAGAGAGGGGGGAGAGGGGGGAGAGGGAGTGTGGTTTGTTGTTTTTAATGCATCAAGTGGTTTAGAAGGTGATTTTTGAAGGTTGTTAACGATTGGTGCTGTTGAAATGAATCAGGAAGGGAGTTCCACAGCGTAGGGCCTGAGTATAGTAAACTGGATTTGAACAAGTCTATTCTTGGGATTGTAGGGAAGAATATTTAACTGAGTATAGTCCACTTCTAGCAAGGTTGCTTTCTTCAAAAGGACCAGTTTAAGACCACGTTTATACAGACTAAGTAACAGTTTCATGGTATTTGCACTGGCAGAGTCCCATAGGGTTGCTACATAGTCTATTGAGGATTGTATATAAGCTTGAAAGAACAGTTTCCTTGAATGGAAGTCAAGAAAGTGTTTGATTTTAGTCAACTGGTAGACTTTTTGGGACAAGTATTTGCATAGATGAGATATGTGGTAGAACCAGCTGAGATTTTCATCGATTGTCACTCCTAGAACTTTGTGGTGAGAGGTTTGTTCAATTGCTTCCTTTTTTATGTAAATTTTAAACAGTTTATGTGATAAATTTTGTCGCTTTTGTCTGGTGGTGATAAGCATGTGTTATAGTGTGCACTTTTAGACACTATAACTAGACACTAGGTTAGACTACAACCCTCTCCCCCCCCCCCCCCCCCCCTCCTCCTTCCCTTTCTCTTCTAAGAGTGTTACAGGGGCTGGCATAGGTCTATGTGTACCCGACTTACTTTTCTTTGTTAGCGCGATGGGTAGGACTGGCTGCCCACTTGAGACAAGCTGGCGACAATTAACAGGTTGGCCCTGCTAGTCTATTGCTCAACAAGCTTGTTGTTGTGGTCAACTTTTGCTGACTTGGTTCTTTTCAAATTTCCAGTTTAAATTGATTGGGCTAAGCCCAAGTCACCTGGCACCCCCTGGACATGATTGGTTTAGACTTTAGGGCAGAATAAGCTTGGCGTAAGTAAGAGGATGGTCAGTCACTCAGCCTTTCCCTGCGACAGCCACAGGACAGCAAGACGACAGCAAGACGACTAGTGGGCCCGTAGAGCGCAACGATGTGACGACACTAGTATACAGTAGTTGTTCTTCGGGTTGAGCTGTAAGTGAAACATTTTCTTTTATTGTAGTTCAGTTTATCAG
>CM060318.1:89635630-89713130 GCA_030674155.1 Stramonita haemastoma | reverse complement strand
GAACTCAGTAGCTAAGTCTGGATCAGTAATGTTGAATGTTTCCGAGAGCGTGGAGTTACATAGTTCTAGGAGAAAAAGCTGTTCATTAAACTTTGCAAAAGAATGAAAGGTTATAGTTTTATGGCCAGGTTTGGGAATTTTTGTTCCTTTTTTTGACCGTGTGGCACAGACTGGGTAGTGATCGCTGCAGTTATGGACAGGGACACATGTTTCTATGATGTTTTCAGGGTTTGATACATAGATATGGTCAATAAGTGTGCTTGAATTTGATGTGACTCTCGTGGGAGATTTAACTAATTGGTGAAGATTGAATGAATTCATAACTTGGGTCCATTGATTATGTACTTTAGTAAGGTCAATATTGAAGTCACCCAGTAAGATTAGTTCCTGAGATTCAAGTAGGACTTCATTCATCATGGAATCGAATTTGTCTATCCAATTTGTTCTTTCTGTTGGATTCCTGTAGCAGAACCCTATTACAACAGGCCGTGTACCTTTCACTGAAACTTCAATCCAGATAAATTCTATTTCATGACGTTCTAGATCAGGGAGACGTTTGAATGTTACAGATTCACTGATATAGATTAAGACACCTGTTTCCTTTGGCTTATGTGGATCTTTTCGCAAGATTTTATAGCCTGGTATGTGTATGTCAGTGTCCATTATATGTTCTGAGAGCCTTGACTCAGAAAGCACTAGTATGTGAAATGGTTGGCCTTGATTTGTGATGAGTGTTGATATGTCTTCGATTTTGTTAATTGCATGGTTTATGTTTAGGTGGCAAATCCGTAATCCATCCTTAGAGGGCCAGGTATTATGTCTTGGATGCATCTGTTATAGGTACTTTGGTGAGAATTAATAATATGCTGTAAAATTTGCCTTATTTGGTGGATGGAGAAAATGAAGAATATGTTGAAAGTTTACTAATGAGGGGAGCAGTATAAGTACTTGATTGGGGGTAGGGGATTAAATGAATTAAAGAGTAGAATCAAAATCACTTTGCATATAACACACAATAATATAATAACTCAGTCAAGATAACTGTCAGCCTTCTTCAGAAGAACAATGGATGAAGGAGTAGAATCAAAATAACTTTACATATAACACACAATAATATAGTAGGTCAGTCAAAATAACTGTCAGCCTTCTTCAGAAAAGCAAATCTAAAAACAAATCAAATCAAACAAATCAAAACAAACAAATCAAAAGACAAACATCTAATCAAAAGCAATTCAGAAAACAAATCAAACAAATCAACAAACCATCAAAAACATATAAAAGATAAGGCAGAACAAATCTTTAAAAAAAAATAATAAAAACCAAGAACAATCAAGGTAATACTATGCCAAGCAAGTCCTGTAAGCAACAACAATGCAACAGAAGTGATAATAATAAAGCATCTTGATGCACAGTCGACACAATTCCTGGGAAACAAGATGTCCACGAACAATCAGCAAGATCCTGAGGATTCAGTCACAGTCTTTTTAGTTTAAGTAAGGTCAGGCAATGACTAGTCAGTTTGCTACACAATGGGAGCACTGGGTTGGGTGGGCGTGCCTGGAGCACAGAAAAACTGGTATATATATAGTTCCACTCTGTCACAAGTTGACAATTCAAGACCATGGGTTGCAGCACACAAGTATCAGTCTTCACAATCTTGTTTCATTATTTTTTATCAACTTATAATTGAAGGGTCAAGTTGTGTACACACAATTATACATACATGCTAACATCTTGCTCACACGCTCACACATATATGTGTGTATGTGTGTACATATGTATATATATACATACATACATACATACATACATACATACATACATACATACATATATACACACACACACACACACACACACACACACACACACACATATATATATATATATATATATATATATATATATATATATATATATATATATATATATGTGTGTGTGTGTTGTGGTGTGTGTGGTGTGTGTGTGTGTGTGTGTGTATGGATTATATATATATATACATACATATACACACACACACACACACACATATATATATATATATATATATATATATATATATATATATATATATACATATATATATATATATATATATATATATATATATATAGTTGACTTGATAAAAACCCACAGTTCTGCTGGGCACCGCTCCCTCCAGGCACACAGTTGAGGTAAAATAGTAAAATAATAATAAAAACAGGACTGTGTTCAACTTCATCTCTTCATCAACTTCATCTCTTCAGCCTGATGAAGCTTCAGAATAGAAGCGAAAATTTGCTGTCAAATAAAGAGATGAAGTTGAACACAGTCGTGTTTTTATTATTATTTTACTTTTTTTATTATTATTTCTCTCTCTCTCTCTCTCTCTCTCTCTCTCTCTCTCTCTCTCTCTCTCCTCTCTCTCTCTCTCTCTCTATATATATTATATATATATATATATATATATATATATATATATATATATATATATAAACAAGATCCAGAATTCAGTCAGTCTTTTCAGTATAAGTATGGTCAGGCAATGACCAGTCACAGTTTGCTACACAATGGGAGCACTGGGTTGGGTGGGAGCACAGAAAAACTGGTATAAATCTATAGTGCCACTCTGTCACAAGTTGGTTATTCAAAACCATGGGATGCAGAGCGTAAGTATGGTCTGAGAGAGAGAGAGAGAGAGAGAGAGAGAGGAGAGAGAGAGAGAGAGAGAGAGAGAGAGAGAGAGAGAGAGAGAGAGAGAGAGAGAAGGCAAGGCAAGGCAAGGCAAGGCAAGGCAAGGCAAGGTATGGCAAATTCTTTTATTCAAGGATAATAGATAAGCACTTATGTGCTTTTTTACATCCAGTCCCCACCCTTTTCAGGGATAACATCAAGATAAAAAGATGCTAAACAATAAAACTATACCTAGTATCAAACAACATACAAGAAATAAGTACACTTCATATAATAAGGTAAGAGAAATGCGACAGTACACTACATATAATAAGGTAAGAAAAATGCACTCATTCAGAAGACGAAAATCAGAAGTCCCAATAAAATAATTTGAGAGAGACAAGGCAAGGTAAGGCCAGGCAAGGTAAAGTCTTTTATTCGAGGATAATAGATAAGCACTTGTGTGCTTTTTTACATTCAGTCCCTGCCCTTTTCAGGGATACATCAAGTTGAAAAGATACTAAACAATAAAACTTTACGCAGTACCAAACAACACACAAGAATAAGGACACTATATATGATAAGGTAATAAAAAATGCACTCGTTCAGAAGACACAAATCTGAAATCACAATAAAAAATTTTGATTATGGAAGAAAAGAAAAGCGTTAATAGATGAAGAGCAAACAAGAGAACAAAATGAAATAAACAACTAAAAAAAAAAATCAATCCACCACCATCTGTCAAAATTTCTACATGTGATATAGATAATACATTTGGATAAAAGGGGACATTTTTAAAAACTAATATCCTTATTGGAGGGGGGGGGGGGAAGACATACTACCAATAAAAATATAAATAAAATAAAGCAATTTTTTTTAAATAAAACATCCTAGATGTTTCAAAGAAAAGGCATAACATTTTTATCAATCGGATAATGTTTTACATACACTCACACACACTCACACACAGACACACACACACACACACACACACACACACACACACACACACACACACACACACACACACACACACACAGACACACACACACACACACACACACACACACACACACACATTCTCACACACACACATACACACACACAAACATACACTCAATCACACACACACACACACACACACCACACACACACACACACACACACACACACACACACACACACATTTTCATTGGTTCTCGCACATTTCATCAATAAACTTCATTCTAAGTAAATATATGCCTTGAATTCTGAGTGAGATCATAACGAACGGAACACAAGAGTAATCTACCCGCTGTAAGGCACATATTTTGGGACATATATACCCTAATATCTTATAATATCTTATCAGTCTTATGATTACAATCATAAAATTTATGTTTCTAATTATATTTTATGTGGTAATGGACAAAGTTATTCAGTGGGTTTTTTTTTTAATAATTTTTATTACGATCATTAGTTAAAATTTTACATAGAAATCAATTACATTCGTCATACGTGATTATCAAAAAGGGAGTACACGATATGAACAAAACATTTCTCAATATGGATGGTAAGAGAGAGAGAGAGAGAGAGAGAGAGAGAGAGAGAGAGAGAGAGAGAGAGAGAGAGAGAGAGAGAGAGAGAGAGATTGAGATTGAATTGAAAATTGAAAACAGGTTTATTCAGTATAGGCCATAGCCCCTTCTGAATGGGGGTACAATAAACACCACACAAATAACACAAAACACAATTGCCATAAAGTTATGGAAAAAGAAATTACAAGCATCACTTCTTCCATTATTCCACTGAAAGAAACTGAAGATGTAACAAATATTAGTGATGTCTAACACTCTCAGAACGTCTTTTGAAAACTTTATACAAATTCTGGAGTAATCGTTGGTTTTGACTTGAAATCAGCAAGACTGCTCGAAATAAGCATGGTTCCGAACAAAATTTAGAAGGAATATATCTTTGCTTGAGATCAAAAATGGCTGGACAACAGAGCAAAATTTGAACTTCGTCTTCTTTATCACTTTTACACTGTGGACATACTAAATTGTTTTCTTTTTTCTTTTTATAACGGTTAGAATGTATTGTCATATCTGTAATACCGAATCTAAACAGCTTTAAGTAACGCTTTACATGTCTGTCAATATCCAGTGACAAATACGAGTTCAGACTCTATAGATGTTTTCAATGTTCTATAGAATGAAAATCTTTCGCTTTGCTGGACATGACCATCCCAGTTTTGCCATCTACAATCAATTTATGACTTAAACCAAAAAAAAGAAAAAAAGTGACGCAAATAAGGAAGTAGCAAACAAAAAAGCATAACGAGTTCAACAGACGACAAAAAGCAAGGACAGAAGACAAAAATAATAAAATAACAAGAGCACACACACACACACACACACACACACACACACACACACACACACACACACACACACACACACACACACACACACCTAAATTAAGAAATAAGCTAAATGGTGATTTTGATATTAAAGAAAAAAAAAAGAGAGGCCCCGTGTGCCAACGCACCAGAACATCTTGCGCACACGTTATACGGTAAACCGTGACATAGTCCGGTCGAGGAAATTTTCGTCCTGGAGTTAACATCAGTGCTGACTCCACTCTCCCCAAAAGTCCTTCGGATGAGACTTTAAACCGAGGCCCCGTGTGCGAACGCACGCAGAACATCTTGCGCACACGTTAAATCCTGTTCCGCTTTTCGTAAGAGTAGGCCATCGTGTGCCGGTGGGAACAGATGACAATATTTACAAAACTGCATACACACGGGGACCGGATGAAAAAAAGCACATGATTGCTTATTCTGTTATCCTCGATATAAAAGAATAAATAAATAAACATATTCCGACACTTTTTACAGTGCTCTTAGTCTAAGGCCTACTCTGGCCAACACACACAGCCAGCCAGCCTACTGTTGAGAGACCCCAAAAGATTGACCAATCACTGAGCGTTTTGACTGTTCCCTGCTGTACAGCTTCATGAATATTCATTAAGAATGACCCAAACCTATCGTAGGTGTCCTCGTGACAATTACGACCCCCCTCCAGGTAACTTCGTCCCCCCCCCCCCCCCCCTGAAAATGAGTGGATTTTATATCTATTCTAGGTCGTTTTGGTGGTTTGTTTGTGTTTAAAGGTATAAAAGAGACAAAAGAATGTGATAAAAGAGATGAAAAGTGTGATACAAAATGATAGGAAGTGAGAAAAGATAAAAATAGAGAGCATGTTGCATAGCTGTATAGCTGTGCATGTATACACCTATGTGATAGTACCTGCAACACTCAAACACCACAACTCTATTTATAGTGTTATATGCTATATTCTAATACACTAATAAATACAGCTTGATTATTATGTTTATAGATGACTAAAAGTGCCTGTCGATTTGCGTGCATTTTCGTACAGGCACAAAATGTCAATTTTTTAAAATCTTTTGTCATGAAGCATAACAGAGCAATATTACAAGATCAATGATTTTTAAACAGTCTTTAAAACTTCTATGACAAAAGAAGTTGATCGAATTTAAGGAGTGTTCTGCCGGAGTCGTTTTTCAGTCAAGATGGCCGCTGGCGAGACGCTTTCACAGTGTCATGATTTCATTTTTTATTTATTACTTTTATATGGGATAACAAAACACTGGTTTTTTTCATGTAATCTTTCTTTCTGAAATAATCAAGTCAATATTTCACAGATCAAGATTTACACTCTTTACATAACAGCCAGGAAAAAAGGAAAGCTTTGATACGAAATTCTAAGCAGAGTGTTCTGCCGTGCGTTTCGTCAAGAGGCCGGGCGAGACCTGCACGTTATCAAGATTTCATCACATATGGATGCACATGTATGGGAAATACTCCCAAAGCCACATCGTTTTCATTGTTAACAATTCTTCTTTCGATCAAATAGGCTGGTGAATTCCATTTTTTTAAAGTGAAGGTAGGGTTGTAGTTTTAATGTTGCTAACCAGCCAGGGGGACGGAATTGCCTGGGGGACGAAATTGTCACGGTTTACCCCTATCCTGTTCCGCTTTTCTTGAGAGCAGACCATTGTGTGCCTGTTGCAACAGATGACAATATTTATAAAACTGCACACACAAGGGGACTAAATGTAAAACAAACAAAAAAGCACACGAGTGCTTATTCCATTATCCTCGATATAAAATAATAATAAAAAAATCAATAAAATAAATAAATTAACACACACAAATACATACCATCCAATGGATCCATACTGATCGACTATCCATAGGCCTAACGCCCGTGTGTGTGTGTGTGTGTGTGTGTGTGTGTGTGTGTGTGTGTGTGTGTGTGTGTGTGTAGTAGTAGTAGTAGTAGTAGTAGTAGTAGTAGAGCAGTAGTAGTAGTAGTGAGTAGTAGTATAGTCTTCAGTTTAATGCCTTTCCACTTTAAGTGATACCAGACGATGCGCGCGCGCCGCGCACGCGCACGCGGGTGTGTTTATTTATTCTTTTATATCGAGGATAACAGAATAAGCAGTCATGTGCTTTTTTTTCATCCGGTCCCCGTGTGTATGCAGTTTTGTAAATGTTGTCATGTGTTCCCACTGGCACACGATGGCCTACTCTTATGAAAAGTGGAACAGGATTTAACGTGTGCGCAAGATGCTCTGCGTGTTTTCGCACACGGGGCCTCGGTTTAAAGTCTCATCCGAAGGACTTTTGGGGAGAGTGGAGTCAGTATTATGTTAACTCCAGGAGAAAAATCTCCACGACCGGACTCGAACCCGAGTCGTGAAATTGCCAGCGCAATGTTCTGACCACTAGGCTATCTGTCCCCCTCGTGGTGTGTGTGTTGTGTGTGTGTGTGTGTGTGTGTGTGTGTGTGTGTGTGTGGTGTGCGCGCGTGCGCGTGCGCGCACTGTGTGTGTGTGTGTGTGTGTGTGTGTGTGTGTATGCATAAATCTTCTTCTTCTTTCTCATGACCGTGATGAATGAGAGACGATTCTGCAGCCAGCCCTCGCCATCCAGCCCTGTCCTCTGCCTTCCGAATGAGTGTTGGACTGTCCAGTTGGGTCCACTCCTTGATGTTATCCATCCAGCTTTTGGTTTGTCTGCCTCGGCGTCTGCCACCTTCTAGCGTTCCTTGTAGGACTGTCTTGGGGAGGGTGTTGTGGCGTGTGACATGGCCGAACCATGCCAGCTTCCTTTTCTTGACAGTGGCTAGTAGGGGTTCCTGAGGGCCAGCCATCAGTGACCCCTACTAGCCACTGTTAACATATATATATATATATATATATATATATATATATATATATATATATATATATATATATATATATATATATATATATATATATATAGGGGGGCAGATAGCCTAGTGGTCAGAACATTGCGCTGGCAATTTGAAGACCCGGGTTCGAATCCAGTCGAGGAAATTTTCTTCCTGGAGTTAACATCAGTGCCGACTCCACTCTCCCCAAAAGTCCTTCGGATGAGACTTTAAACCGAGGCCCCGTGTGCGAACGCACGCAGAACATCTTGCACACACGTTAAATCCTGTTCCGCTTTTCGTAAGAGTAGGCCATCGTGTGCCGGTGGGAACAGATGACAATATTTACAAAAACTGCATACACACGGGGACCGCATGAAAAAAAGCACATGTTGCTTATTCTGTTATCCTCGATGTAAAAGAATAAATAAATAAATAAATAAATATAGGTCTATACCATATCCGGTAAACATTCCAAACGTCAAGGCGAACATTCCAAACCGAAGGTGACTTCCCTCTCTAAAACACACACCATTTGGTTGGTGGTTTTTTTGGTGGTGGTGGTGGTTGTTTTTTACCACAGTGCCCCGGAAGCTGACTTGCGGACTTTGACCTAGGCCTTGTGCGCACTAGGCTTAGGCTAGGCCTAAACGTCTAAAGTTAGAACTGTCCACAAACAGCGCTCGGTAAGTCTGTTTGAATTTCGAAGTAAAACGCTAGTTTATCAGTTTGTTAAAATAAACCTGCGTTGAAAAAGAAAAGTTGAAAAATAAGGGATTGATTAATCATAGGCATAAATTATAATTTTCCTTTATTAGTAACTTGTCCCAATGGAGAGAGAGAGAGAGGGGAGTGTGTGTGTGTGTGTGTGCACTCGGACAGTGTTTGACAGGCTAATGTCAGTGTGTGAATGTTCATTTAACTAGCCTAATAGAGTGATAAACTGTGCAAGGGCAAAACAGTCGTGACAGGCTACTGTTAGGCCTATTCTCGTTCTGTTTCCTTGTTTAAGCCACCATTTCGAGTCCCATTCGAGTGACTGGCGTTTGTTGAAGTGGAAGATTTGGCATGATGTTGGGTAGCCTAGTGGGTGTGTCTGATATCTGCAACCCACCCACTTCCGACATATATTATATCTTTTATGATAACTTCTTGCCAGGGATATACTCGTATGCATGAAGATAAACATATTATATATATATATATATATATATATATATATATATATATATATATATATATATATATATATATAGAGCCCCAGTTGAGCCATACAGGTGATCAGTTCTAGACTGAACAGAATCAGAATAAATCTTATCAAAATGTAGGGCTGTACATCTTGCAGACTGAAGAAAAAAAACCCAACTCTTCTCTTAATTCCCTTGGCACCACTTGCCCTCAGGCATAATAAACCTGTCTACATTCCTCCCACCACCTCTGTAACAAAACTTTTAATGGATACAGATCATTAATCCAGTTTCAGATATTTTCAGACCCATTGTTGAGTTTCTTAAGACCCCACACAGCCTCAGATCATTCAAACCAGACACAGTTGTTGGATTGTTTGGTGTGTTTTTTTTTTACCCAAATACAGTTTTAGGAACACATAGTCATATGCCACTCAGTGCACTGTGCATACACACTGTAGTAGGTATCTTCTTTCATGGGAGACAACCCTCAAATGGCTGCACCATCTTTAGTCCTGACAGTTGGACATTGCTGGCCAGTGTCTGCCACAGTTGTTGCACACGAAGTTGGACAGCAGGTTTTGCTGGACATCTCTTTTTACCTGCAGCTTCTTTTATTTAAAGTGTCTTCACTTCTCCACTACCCTTTGTAAGCATACTGTACTAATAGTAATACTATTCTCATATTCTGCCCAGTGCTTTTTTCTGCAAGTGCCTCTCAGGTCTGAGTTTATGTTGATGGCAGTTCCATGTGAAAGTAATAACTTTGGAGAGGAGAGTCTGTAAAGTGGACTTAGGAGAGAATCTGCGGAGTTGAACCAGATTTTGTTGCAGGTGCTTTGCTATGCACTAATTAAGCTATCATTGTGTACAGTAAACTCAGTGAGAGCCAAAAGTTAAACATAATATAATATATCAATGTCAAACTCAAACTAAAACAGTAGAAGATTCTAAACAAGGCTGTCTTTCAAAATGAAAACCAAATCAAATGACTCAAACTGACTATTCATTATTTTAAAGAACATTCAGAATGAAAACCTTAAGTTAATCATTAACTAAGTGATCTATAACAGAGAAAAGCTCTTAGGACACTGTGATTAGTGTGTGACTGTAGTACATTACATGGATATATATAATATATATATATTTAAAATATATATATATAATATAATATATATATATATATATATATATATATATATATATATATATATATATATATATATATATATATATATATATACTTGATGGTCTGTCATACTTAGTCAAGTTTATGTCAAACATTTACAATTTATAGTTGTCCACTGGTAACTGCTGGATCCTTCTAATTGTTAACAATTTAAGATTTTGATTTCATTAATTTCTAAATCACTTTATTGATCAACATCTATAGATACTTTTCCTTCATGAGGTTAAAAATAATCCTGTGCTTAACACTCACTGAGTAATGACTTTGCATTGTCATTTCTATGGTGTTGCTCAGAAATAACTAATCACTCCAACATCCCTGCCCCACTACATTTTCCCCACCAAAGTGGCTTTAAAAAAAAAATCATGTTTCATGGTGATTTGCACGTGCAAGCCAAGACTACCACTAAGGTGTTTTGAGTTTGAATTTGATTTGCTCCAGGTCTAAACCCTAGGTTTTTGTGTGATCAGACTTGTGAAAAACACCACAAGCTGCTGAGCCAAACTTGAAAAACGCTGCATGCTTTCCTCAACTATCTTTTTTAAAAAAATAATTTACCTTTTTATTTGTGTGAATGTGTTATTTTTTTTATATTGAGAATAATAGAATAAGCACTTATGTGCTTTTTATGTACATCAGTCATCCAGTCCCTGAGTGTATGCAGTTTTGTAAATCTTGTCATCAGTTCCCACTGGCACATAGTGGCCTACTCTTGCGAAAAGCAGAACAGGATTTAACAAGTGTGCAAGATGTTCTGTGTGCATTCGCACATGTGGCCTTGGTTTATAGTCTCATCCAAAGGACTTTTGGGGAGAGTAGAGTCAGCACTGATGTTAACTCCAGGGGAAAAATCCCCTTCAAAGTGTGTGTGTGTGTGTGAGACAGAGACAGAGAGACCATGTATGTGCGCATATGGCATCATATGTGTGTAATACATGTATGTGTGAGTGGTTTTATTTGGAAATTTATCAATTTATGTTAGCCGTGCTAGATAATCTCTTACTTGAATTGTCTTTTTGTCCTGGTACAAATCTATCATATTCAATTAACTGATTTTTTTTTCTTCTTACATACACACACATTCATACTATGTACTACTACCTGTGACTAGTGTACTAATACTGTAACATTTGTTATTTGATTAGCGATGGCAGATGAGGAGTTACCCCTCAGCAAGTGGAGCTGTCACCTTGTGGCCAACTGGCTGAACCAGCAAGGCTTTGGCGACTACAGTGATCTGCTGTGCTCCCAGCACAAGATAGATGGACCTGCTCTCCTCACCCTTTCTGAAGATGACCTCAAGCAGCCTCCTATCAAAATGACAGTTTTAGGAGACATCAAGCGCATCATGAACAAGGTGCAGCAACTGCGGGTCAAGGACCCAGACTATGAACCCAGCATTATTCACAACGGAATTGACGTGGTGAAGATGATTCAAAAGTCACAGAGCATTCACAGCGGATTTGGCCCTCCAATCCCTTCACACTCTGAGGTTCAAACCATGTCAAGTCCAGTGCAGATCACTTCCAGAGCAAGACCACATTACGAAACTCGCATTTCTCAGGAAAGCAGGTCTTTGGATCCGGAGCCTATGAAAACGCTGCTGAGTTTTGTCTACGTGTTTGCTGTGTTCCTTTTGACAGCCTTTGTGATGGTGATTGTGCATGACCGAGTTCCTGACATGCAGAAGTACCCCCCACTGCCAGATATATTTTTGGATAATATGCCATATGTGCCATGGGCATTTGAAGCCTGTGAGCTTGTGGGTATGATCCTGAGCTGTATTTGGTTGGGTGTTCTCATTGTTCACAAACACAGGTCAGTATGACAGCTATGCAGATCTATGAAACTACTTCAGTCCTTGAGAAAGAAGAGAGAGAGAGAGAGAGAGAGAGAGAGAGAGAGAGAGAGAGAGAGAGAGAGAGAGAGATCAAATCAATCAAATCAAATCAAATTCTTTTATTTTGAGGGTAATGACTAAGTACTCATGTGCTTTTTTACATCCAGTCCCCGCCCTAATCAGGGATTATATCAATTTAAGAAACACCTTCACCTAACAACTATAATAAACCAAACAACAAGGCCAAAATAACAGGACAGTAATAAACAGAAGACAAGATGTAAGGACAGAAGATATAATAGAATAACAAAGACGAAATACAGTGAACTAAATAATAAACAATCAAATGATCATTGTAATAGAAAACAAAAACAAAGTGAAACCAGAAAGTTGATAATAAGTAAGTAGTAATTAAAACAAAAACAAACAAGCAAAAGTAGTAAATATAACATAACAAGTTAGCTACTGGGTACATTATCCAGCCATCATCTGTCAACAAAATTAGTCATAGACCTGGAGATCATAATATTTTGGTAATAGAGGGGGGAAAAAACGAAAGCAAAAAACCAAAACAAACAAAAAAACCCCACCTTAATCAAAATATCTTCATTTTGAATGACAAATTACATAAACATATGTCCCAGATTATAAAAAAAAAATAGCAAAAAAAGCACCATATGATACATGCACACACACACACACACACACACACCACACACACACACACACACACACACACACACACACACACACACAGAGGTTCTCGTGCACGTCATTACGCACACAAAAAATACATATAACCATAACATAATTATGTTGGACATAGTTATGAAGCTCGTAAGCAGGGATCACTAGATAAAAGGCTCACAAAAATCTATTTCATACGACGCACATAATTATTAAATTAGAGAGTATAAAATATGAATAAACAATTCTCAATACAATGGTAAACATGATATATTAAAGACAAGATTTGGAGAGAGAGAGTTCACAGTATATTGCAGATATAAATTTCATTCAATTTTCATTTAACTGACACCATAATTACTAACACTCTCTGGTTGTAATTGTACAATAAAGAGAGAGAAATAGAAAGAGAGAGACAGAGAGAGATTTAATTTTAATTTAATTTATTCTTTCTTTTATTCTTTTATATTGAGGATAATGGAATAAGCAATCATATGCTTTTTTACATCCAGTCCCTGTGAGTATGCAGTTTTGTAAATGTTATCTGTTCCCACCGGCACACGATGGCCTACTCTTACGAAAAGCGGAACAGGATTTAACATGTGCGCAAGATGTTCTGCGTGCGTTCGCACATGGGGCCTCTGTTTAAAGTCTCATCCGAAGGACTTGTGGGGAGAGTGGAGTCAGCACTGATGTTAACTCCAGGAGAAAAATCTCCTTGACCGGAATTGAACCCGGGTCGTCAAATTGCCAGCACAATGTTCTGACCACTAGAGAGAGATTATTTATTTATTTATTCTTTTATATCGAGGATAACAGAATAAGCAATCATGTGCTTTTTTTCATCCGGTCCCCGTGTGTATGCAGTTTTGTAAATATTGTCATCTGTTCCCACCGGCACACGATGGCCTACTCTTACGAAAAGCGGAACAGGATTTAACGTGTGCGCAAGATGTTCTGCGTGCGTTCGCACACGGGGCCTCGGTTTAAAGTCTCATCCGAAGGACTTTTTGGGGAGAGTGGAGTCAGCACTGATGTTAACTCCAGGAAGAGAGAGAGAGAGAGAGAGAGAGAACTTGATATATTAAAAAAAATAATAAAATCAAACATCTGTTTCTGTCAAACAGCCATATTATTTTACAGTGGTCATTTTCTGCTGAGAAAAAAGAGGATATTTTCATTTGTAGCCCTTTACCCTTAAATCTGAAAATATTCAAAGCTTGTTAGGTTATGAATTCTTGAATTTCTTCTGCAACTTTTACAAATGTATCATGAATATAAACTTATTGGATGGCAGAACTGTACTGAATTCTTTAGGTACTTCAATTCCATTTATATGAAATGAATTTTTTTTTTAAATGATGGTGATAATATTAATAATGACAAGAATGAGAATGATGGTACACATTAAACAGTAACAATGATGATATCATGACAACTCAACAGGGGCAATGAGGATAGTTATTGTGATGATAGCAATTTACATAAAGATAAATGAATAATCACATTATTAATATAAATTATCAAGATGACAATTCATTTTGTAATTTAACAATTGTCAGTATCACAAGAAAAGATGAAACAGTTCCAAATAAAAACATGTTCATGGACAATAGTAATTTATCATTGATCATTATCATCACTTTATCAGTATTGAATTTGCAATGTTATTTTATCATTCATGGAATTTGAAATAAACTGGGAACATTTTCTTTGCAATGTAGACATGCTTGGTTATGTACTCTCTTTTATAGCATGCATACTTCAAACAACAGGATTACTGAAAGTCTTATAATATCTTTTTTTTTTCTTTGCATAAATTTTGTTTTGAAGAAAACAAATATTATGAATGAACTTTTCAAACTGAGCACAAATGGGTTTATCTTAATGTCAGGTTTTAAAAGATGTGAAAAGCCAAGAAAGATGGTTTGATTAAAAGCAAAACATTTAGATCACTGTATCAGTAATGAACAAAACAATAAAGGCTCAAAATAAAATAAAACATATTATATAATCACTGTTTCAGAAATGAACATGTGCTTGTGTGTGTGTGTGTGTGTGTGTGTGTGTGTGTGTGTGTGTGTGTGTGTGTGTGTGTGTGTGTGTTAGGTTCATCTTGCTGAGGCGAATGTTCTCACTACTGGGCACCATCTTTCTGCTGCGCTGTGTCACCATGCTCATCACCTCCATGTCTGTGCCGGGGCAGCATCTGCACTGCATAGGAAAGGTGAGAGAGAGAGACACACACACACACACACACACACACACACACACACACACACACACACAGACACACACACACACACACACACACACACACACACACACACACACACACACACACAGACTGACTGACTGACTGACTGACTGACTGACTGACTGACTGACTGACTGACTGACTGACTGGTCGATCGATCGATCGATTGATCGATCTTGATTTTTCAAGGGTTACAGAGTAAGCATTACATACTTTTTTTCATCCGGCCCTTGCCCTGATCAGGGAATAAAGCTAAGAAACCCCCTCCCTACCCCTGCATACCAGCATCACCACCAGCAGCAGTTCAACCAATATTTTAAAAGAAGAAAACAGGATAAATTTAACAAAACGCATCATCCTAACTGGATACACTGATAATTATTTAAACAAACGTGAGTGTGTGTGTGCGTGTAAGCGGGAAAACAAGCAAAGTAGGCATAAAAGGGGAAAAAAAACATAAAAACCCTTTAAACACAAAAAGCTACATAACAACACATCTCTTTATTCAAATGGTAAGAATACAATGTGAATCCAACATAACAACCAAAACACTCCTCTCCAAGAGATGACGTCAAAACATGGCGACAGTAAGCAGTAACGAAAATTGATCCCTGTGCACACGCTTGTAATTGTACTCCTCTCCATAATAAGTCTAGGATAGCATATGTGAAGGTGGAAGTTGGAAAGGAAAGGAAGGAAATGAGAGACAGAGACAGACAGACAGACAGACAGAGAGCAGATCTTCAAATTACATTGTCATCAAAACAAACCAGTCAACAAAATATTTCAAAACACTCACACTTTGTAAATAATAATTATCATCAATGAAACCTAAAAGCTCACAATGTGGCCAAACCTAACAAGGAAAAGAAACCCCCAAAAGGAAACAACAAACAAAAAGAGCAAGATTATATAAAAGAAATATCAAATAGGAGCCAAACAACATTTACGGTTATAAATACTGACAGAGAGACAGACACTGAGACAGAGAGAGACAGACAGAGACAGAGAGAGAGAGAGAGAGAGAGACACACACACACACACACACACACACACACACACACACACACACACACACACACACACACACACACACACACACACACAGACGGAGAGAGAGAGAGACACAGAGACAGAGAGAGAGAGAGAGTCAGAGAGAGACAGAGATAGAGAGACGGGGAGAGAGAGATACAGAGAGATAAAGACAGAGAGAGAGCATGCCAGCCACAAGCTTTGCTTTTGCTGGTCATGTTTACATTGTGTGCATGCTGTCCATGTCTGCTTTGTTAAATTATATCACTCAGTGATAGCAAGTTCGTAGGACCTCAGTGCTGATTATGAAATTGTTCCCCTCCCCACACACTGACACATACAGATCTATACAAATAACTGTCTGACAGATACATGTACGCACACACACACACACACATACACATACACAACACACACACACACACACACACACACACACACACACACACACACACACACACACACACACACACACATAGTGGTTAAAGTATTGTGTGCTGCGCTTGTGATTAGAAGGCTACTGAGGTACCCATTCAAGGTTGCTTTTTTTCCCCTGGAATTAACATCAGTGCTAACTTCATTCCCTTAAAAGTGAAACTATACACCTAGGCCTCGTGTGCAAATCCATGCAAAATATGCACGTTAAAACCTGTTTTGTTTTCGGAAGAGTATGCTATTTGTGCTGAAGGAACAAAAAACAAAATTCACAAAACCGCATGCTGATGGGGATCGAATGTAGGAAAGCGCATGGGTGCTCATTCCATTATCTTTGAAATGAAAGATTAAATGGAAAAAATCAACACACACACACACACACACACACACACACACACACACACACACACACTCTGAGGGACAAGATAGCCTTGGGTTGGAGCGTTGTCCATTGCACACATGATCAGCTGACCTCGGTTCAAATCCCATTTAAAGGGATATTTTCTCCTGTAATTTACATGTTCCGGCTACACCCCCCCCCCCCCCTCCAGCTCCTCCCAAATCCTTCAGATGATATTATATACACCAATATCTCATGTGCACATGCACACAGAATATCTTTTGCACATGTTAAAATCTGTTCTGCTTTTCAGAAGAGTAGGCCAATTTGTGCCAATGGGAACAGACGACAAAATTGACAAGACTGCATATACATGGGGACTGGATACATGAAAAAACAACAACAACAACCCATGAGTGCTTATTCCATTGTCCTGGAAATAAAAGAATGAAGAAAAAAATTATGAACACACACTCACACACACACACACACACACACACCACACACACACACACACACACAACACACACACACCACACACACACACGCACACACACACACACATACATACATACACACATGAATGCATATTTGTCAATATCAGCCTCGCCCCTTTTTTTCTTTGTCTTGTATAATTCATTGTTGCTAGAGTTAGAAGTAAAGGGTATTATTAAACTTTGTTAGTAACACTGAAGTGGAAGAAATAGTCTCCCTCCTCCCCCCCCCCCCCCCCCCCACCACACACACACCCCAGGAAAAAAAAGGAAAAAAAAACCCAAATTTTTATCATGTATAGTATGTAAGATCAATTTTTCAGCATAATTACTGCATCTTTGAATAAATCAAGAACCACATACAAACACCAAGACAATGTTACACTTAGTGTATAAATTTGTAATATACAGTAGTTTTTGGGTTTGTTCAGAGCTTGGATTTTGCCCGCATGGAATCCAAACTGACCCCATGTTGAACATTGTTGGCCCCCACAGCGATATGGAGACATGTGGTCACGCATGCAGCGTACGCTGGAGATTTGGCAGGGCCTGGGCATGACCTTGCAAGGGGTGAAGAGTTGCGGGGACTACATGTTCAGCGGGCACACCTCCATCATCACCATCCTCAACTTCTTCATCACCGAGTGTGAGTTACTTGTAACCTCGCAGTCAGTCAGCAGTCAGTTACCTAGGAATGTTGGAGTTACCTAGAAGTGTATGTTACCTAGGAGTGTGGGACTTACCTAGGAGTGTGGGACTTACCTAGGAGTGTGGGACTTACCTAGGAGTGTGGGACTTACCTAGGAGTGTGGGACTTACCAAGGTGTGTGGGAGTTACCTATGAGTGTGGAAGTTACCTAGGTGTGTGGGAGTTACCTAGGAGTGTGGGACTTACCTAGGAGTGTGGAAGTTACCTAGGTGTGTGTGGGACTTACCTAGGAGTGTGGGACTTACCTAGGAGTGTGGAAGTTACCTAGGTGTGTGTGGGACTTACCTAGGAGTGTGGGACTTACCTAGGAGTGTGGGAGTTACCTAGAAGTGTGAGCTACCTAGGATTGAGGCAGTTACCTAGGATTGTGTGAGTTTGTTAGGAATGAGGCAGTTACCTAGGATTGTGTGAGTTTGTTAGGATTGAGGCAGTTACCTAGGATCGAGTGAGTTTGTTTTAAATGTATTTATTTATTTATTCATTCATTTTTTTTATTTTTTTATATCAAGGATAATGGGATAAGCACTCATGTGCTTTTTTAAATCCAGTCCCTGTGTGTTTGCAGTTTTGTAAATCTTGTCATCTGTTCCCACCGGCACACAGTGGCCTACTCTTATGAAAAAAGCAGAACAGGATTGAATGATTTAAAGGAATGAGTGAGTTACCTAGGAATGAGTGAGTTTGTCAGGATTGAGTGAGTTTGTCAGATTGAGTGAGTTTGTTAGGATTGAGTGAGTTTGTTAGGATTGAGTGACTTTCTTGGGATAGAGTGACTTTCTTGGGATTGAGTTTGTTTGTTAAAATTGAGTGAGTTTATTAAGATTGTGTGAGTTACCTAGTATTGAGTGAGTTTAAGATTGAGTTAGTTTTTTAGGATTGAGTGAGTTTCTTAGGATTGAGTGAGTTTCTTTGGATTGACAGCAGACACTGTCTGTTTTCTGTCTGTCAGTTATAGGCATAGTCAGTTGAGTCTGAATTGCAAACAGATGTTAGGAATTGAAGTGATTGTAGAAGAGAAATAGTGTAGTGTTTGCCAGGAGTGAATAATTACCCCCCCTAAGTCCCAATCCTGGATTAGCTGGGATTTACACACAGTACATTTCCATCACGCAGTAACCCTCACTAATTGCTACCTCATGTCAAAACTCTATCAGGCTAGAAGGAGAAACCCTGCTGAGAGTCTAGAAGTAATTATTGCTGCTGGTATGTACCAGAAGGAGGAAAAGGCCAGCAAGCATGTGTGCCTGACCTGATTTCATGATGGAATGCGAAATCTAGGGGCAGTTTGTGTTCAGAGGGTCCAAATGCTAGAGGGTTTGATGTACAAAAAACTAAGTGAATCTATGTACTAGCAAGACAGAAAAGGCAAAAAATGAAAAATAAATTCCTACCTCTGTTTATAGATAAAAGAGTAATCGAAGAAGTTAACTCCCACAAAATTCTGGGTGTCATTATTGAAAAAAATCTTACTTGGACTGAACATGTGATGGCACTAGGAAAATGTCTTGGCAACAAGATAGTTCACTTATCTAAAAGAAAACACTTCCTGAATAATGATTCACGCAAACTGTTTTTTGTGGCCATATTTTGCCATTTGTGGACTATGGTTCATCTCTTTGGGACAGCTGTAGTGAAACAAATTTAAAATTAATTCATAGATTATACAAAAGAGGAGTCCTAAAAGTTGTTCTATTAAAAACAAGCTCCCTAACAATCAACAATTATAAGCAAATAAATATTGTAAACTTTCCAAAACAGACTTCATTTCAATAAAGCCATATTTGTACAGAAAGTTATCAATGGAAATGCTCCTCCAAAAATCACTACTTGCTTCAAAATCAATGAGAACAGGCATAATCACCTACTAACATTTCCAAGACCCAGAAATAACCTCTACGAAACAAGCTTCTTATATTCAGGAAGTGATCTATGGAACAACCCCCCAAGAAGTTTAAAATGTATCAAAAATAAAAATCAGTTCAAGACACAGATGAAAAACCACTGAAGGAGAAAATATCTAGGAACTGAATTATAAATCAATTAACCATGAATGCAACAATTGAATCAGCATTATCTGTATCCCTTGAACATATTTTAGATGTGATTTTAGGGACTAGAAATATTGCACTGTTACATGCTTTGTGCGTATGTGGAAGAGAGGGGAAGAGTGAGAAGGTTGTTGTTTTTTGTTTGGAGGTTTTTTGTGCGGTTTTTTGTTGCTTTTTTTTTTAATTCTTAATTTCTAAGTTATGTTTAATGCTAATGAATGCCTGTGAGTAGTCAAAACAAGCACATGCATTATTCACCTTTCCTCTTCACTCTTTATACAAGTAATTGTATTGGACCTGATACCATCCTCATGATATGAATTGCTCTGATGACACTGATCTTGAAGATCTGCCAGACTCACACTTCGTACAGTCGAAGTGAGTTGAAGATTTCTATGTATGGTGTAAACAGAATTACCTTGACCTGAATGTAAAAAAGACCAAGGAACGTTTAATTGATTTCCGTATGGATCCAGTTTCTATTCCAGATCGGAGTATCAATCAATGGAATGAAAGTGGAGTGTGTGCTTGAATAAGAGTACCCAGGGACAACCATCAATGATCAGCTGAATTTTACGCAAACACAAATCTTTAGAATAAGAAACTCCAGTCCCAGATCTTTTTGTTTTCCATTACAAACTTTGAAATCTGCAAGTGAATGCACAAATTTTCCAGAGTTTTTTCTTTTTTATAATTTTATTGAGTCTGTCATTTGTTTCTCATTTATTCGCTGGTATGGTCATTTAAGTGTTAAAGACAAATCAGTATTGAATGAAATTGTACAGTTCTAAATGTGTGAGTTACATGGTGGTCTGATATTGATGGGGTGCCTGTGAACTTCTGACCCTGACAGCGGGGAGATTGAAATGAGCGGTTGTGGGAACAGCAGGATGGGGAGTCACAGAAGATGAGGCAGCACAAAAAATGAAAACATGTCCAGCTCCTCTGAGGAAAAAACAAAAAGACACTCTTAATATCAAAATAAATTTTGTTCTGTATCATACATGATAAAACAGCATCATATCATATGATGAGCAAAATAATGTACATTGTATTTAACCAGAGTAAACAATGTCAGTGCACATTGTGTGTGTGTGTGTGTGTGTGTGTGTGTGTGTGTGTGTGTGTGTGTGTGTGTGTGTGTGGTGTTCGATCGATTTTATGTCTGTTCACTTAAGGAGATGCATGTAGTGTTAAAAAAGAATGTGTGTTAATCAAAATACTGATGTCAAACAATACAAACCATTTGTAATGTTGCAAAAATACACACACACACACACACACACACACACACACACACACACACACACACACACACACACACTCTCTCTCTCTCTCTCTCTCTCTCTCTCTCTCTCTCTCTCTCTCTCTCTCTCTCTCTCTCTCTCTCTCTCTCTCTCTCTCTCTCTCTCTCACACATATTCTGCCTTTTCTACATAAATATTTCTACACTTTGTTTTCTAATGCTCTTTTCCCCATAGAATGGACAAAGCAATAATCGTACCTTTATTTGAAAAAGGAGACAAGGAAGATCCGAACAATTATCGAGCTATCTCTTTACTAAGTGTTCTGAGCAAAGTATACTTGCACATCATTAACAAGAGGCTCACGACGTGGTCCGAGCATATTTCGGTCATAACAGATGCACAGGCTGCTTTCCGTAAGAAACGCTCAACAGTGGACCACATTTTCACACTTAACGCAATGATTGAAAAATGTTTTACAAAAAGCACTAAACTCTTTGTGGCCTTTATTGATTTTCAGAAGGCGTTGGATACAGTAAACCATTCAATTCTCTGGTCTGTTTTGTTTCGTGCTGGAGTTAGCGGACGTATGATAAATGTTCTAAGATCCATGTATGCATCAGTAAAGGCATGTATAAGATGCGATGGTGAACTCACTGGCTATTTTAGCTGTCTTCAGGGACTTAGGCAGGGATGTTTGGCATCTCCTATGCTTTTTTCTTTGTTTGTAAACGAATCAGCAAATGACATAATTACAGGAGGCAAGCATGGCTTACGGTTGTCACCAACTGAAACTGAATTCTTTATTTTGTTATTTGCAGATGACCTTACTCTGATTGCATCCACTGTCACTGGTTTACAAAATCAACTGAACTTATTGTAGCTTCTGCTGAACGGCTGAAGCTAAAAGTAAATATACAGAAAAGTAAAATAATTATTTTTCGAAAGGGGGGACATGTTGCAAAGAGAGAATCTTGGTGGTATGGTGGAAATAAATTGGAAGTTGTGAACAGCTACAAATACCTGGGCCTTTTTTTCTCAACTCAGTTAAGTTTTACAGATGCTATTGACAGTTTCACTTTGAAAGCAAAGAAAGGTACTTTTGAATTACTAAAAACTATGAAAAGATTAGACACTAGTTCAACACAAATTTTCTTTAAGCTTTTTGATACGCAGATAGTACCAAGCTTGTTATATTCATCAGAAGTATGGGGGTATAAACATTACGAAAAAGTAGACCGTATTCACTTGTTTGCACGCAAAAAAGTCCTCAATGTCCCTACCCAGACACCAAACGACATGGTGTATGGCGAACTCGGTCGCTATCCACTGTTTATTGTATCTGCAGTGAAGTGTCTCACTTATTGGTTCAGGCTCTTGAAGCAGGCTGATACGCTGTACTCCAAGAAATCTTCTAACATGTTGCTTGATCTACACGAACATGGGAAAGTTACGTGGGTCACACATATTAAGTCGTTGCTGTGTCAGAATGGTTTTGGGCATGTGTGGTTGTTTGGATGTGGGCATGAAACATGGTTTACAAAAAGAGTTTAAGAATCGTCTTCGTGACTGCTTCTGCCAGAGCTGGAATGAACACTTGAATGTCAGTGACAGATTTTCATTGTATAGCAGTTTTAAGAGTTGCCTAGAAAGAGAAAAGTATTTGGATGTTATATATACTAGCATGTATAAATGTGCCCTGGCCAGGTTTAGATGTGGTGTATCCCCTTTCAACAGCCACAGATACCGATACTGTAAAGATGCAAATAAGGAAAATTGTTATTTTTGTCCTGACTCAATTGAAAATGAACACCACTTTTTATTCAAGTGCCCAATGTATAACTCACTAAGGTATAAATATCTACCCCACATTCAAAATGTTCACTTTCCACTTGTAAAGTTAGCCATTAACCCATTTGGTGCTGAAAACATCATAGAGCTCTCCAAGTACATTGCATTTGCCTTTGAACTAAGGAAAAAGCAACTTTCTCAAACAACGCCTTGATCACACCAACTCATTCTAACACTTTTAGTTCGGCAGTGGGAGAGAAAAGAAGGCAGCGGCCGAAGAACTTAATAAACCAGCATCACTTCTCACCTCCTCTCATCCCCCAGTGTCAAGAGTCAAATGCCACGTTACACCAATGTCAACATTTGCAACGCGAGAATAGCTAAAAGTCTCTCTTAGTCCCAGTCAAACAGCGCTATTTTTGCACCAAGGTCAATAGTTCCTTACACAGTAGCCTACCAGACTTTAAGGCCTAAAGGCATGTAGCCCTGCATGGAACGGCCTGATTTCAGGGGGATGTGATATAACACAGATGTCTACCATATGTGGCCGTCTACTAAATAGCCTATCTGTAGGTCTAAAGGTCTATGTATTCTACTTATTTTGTTGCTGTTATGTTACTGAGTGTCAGTGCACAAAGTATGTGTAAATCTCTTTATGTACGTCTCTTTTAAAGATATAACTAACATTACTTTTCAACACAAAGATTTAAGGCAGTAATTATTCAACAAAACCAAAAAGAACGCTCAACATTTTAGGGGGGGGGGGGTGTGCGCGTGCGTGCGCGCACGCACACACACGCACGCACGCACGCACGCGCACGCATGCACGCACGCACACACACACCAGAGAGAGAGAGAGAGAATGAATGCTGTCATTGAAATTTAATTTTAGACACAAGGACATACCTATAGTAATGTGCTTTTCCTATGATTTTTTTCTTTCTTTTCTTTCTTTCGTTTTGTTTGTTAATTTGTTCTTCACTATATGAATAGAAAAGTGACCGGCCAGATGATGGAAGATAATCACAAAAAATCTCTAAACCACTCTTACATTGAACGTGGTATGCGCGCACACACACACACACACACGCACACACGTACGCACGCACGCACGCACACACACACGCACACACTCACTCACACACACACACACACTAACACTAACACTAACACTAACACAACACATACTAACACAGATATATATATATATATATATATACATAAAAATAGAGAGAGAGAGAGAAGCAGAAGCAGACAACCAACACTGAATAACACAAATGAGGAACTTCAAATGTTGCATTTATTACTTACAGATCGTTTTACAGCACCATTCTTTCACAGATTAATCCATGCATATTGAGCAACTCGCAGCACTTTATCACATTCACATAGCAACTCTAGTTTACGTTTTATGAAAACTTTTGTCACATTAATCGGAAAGCGTGGGTTTCTCAACTACAGAGAAATAGTAGGGAGCCTGAGCCAGCCTGCCTGCTGTGCTATGGAATTTCGCTTACAGTGTAGCCGAATGGATAGGGTCAGTCACAGAATAACAGAGCCAGCGTTGCGCTAACTAAAGGGTCAGATTTTGGGAAGGATAAACTGCCGTGTGATCGCATTTGCATATGCTAATATTTGTTTTGGATATTCGATACAACGCACCCCATGTATGAATGTATTTTGTTTATTTTCATTGCTGTTTTGTATTTGATTGGGGCAATGACCTATATCAATTAAATTTCCGAGTTCCGAGTTCTCTCTCACACACTCCCCTTCTCCACATATGCACACACACTTTTTTTTTTAATTTAGTTTTTTATCTTTTTCATTTGTACAACATATCTTCTTAAGGTTTTTCCTTTTTAAAATATGCATGGATATGATTTTTTTTTCTTGGATGGATGGCTTGATGAAAAAAAGCAATTGCACTGCTTATTCAATGTACCAGCTGGACATAAAAGTTTGACTTGACTTAACTTGACTTGACTTCACACACACACACACACACACACACACACACACACACACACACACACACACACACACACACACACACACACACGCTCACACACACACACACACACACACACACGCTCACACACACACACACACACACACACACACACACACACACACACACACACACACACACACACACACACACACACACACACACTTACATTTTGGTACAATTTAAATATATGATGGCATTTTCTCTGACCAGCTTTTCTCTCGTCATTGCAGACACTCCAGCGCTGGATATGTATTACCTTCACCTGGTGTCATGGGTGCTGAACATCTTCGGCATTTTCTTCATCTTGGCAGCTCACGAGCACTACTCCATTGACGTCTTCATTGCCTTTTACATCACTTCTCGCCTCTTCATGTACTACCACACCTTGGCCAACAACCGATCGCTGATGCAGCAGGATGCTCAGCGCACACGTGTCTGGTTTCCCTTGTTTTCCTTTTTCGAGTCGCGCTGTGACGGCGTGGTGCCCAATGAATACGAGTGGCCTTTTAAAGTACCACAGTGGCTCCAAGACTTCGTGTCGGGAGAGTTCTTCAGGACTGCCGAAAGTGCTAAAAAGGAATGAGTTGTTGGCTCACCATTATTGAAAGGAGTGAGACGTGTGTGTGTGAGTGTTGGGGGGGGGGGGGGGGGCAGTGCTACAAACAGTAGCAATGAAAATGCAGATAAATGTCAGTGGGGTTTCATTTTGCTTTCTTTTCTATGGTTTTGAAAATCTAGTTTAACTCAGTGGAGTAGTAGTTTATTCCACATCACAACAAACTTGTGACGCAATTTTTTGGTCATACAGAAAAAAATATATGTATGTCACTCTCAGATTGATAAAACCAGGCATATTATATGTCAAAGTAAACTTTGTTATGATTGAGAGAGAAATATGTCAACCAATCTCCCTTTTAGCTCTTAGTGTGTTTTGCTGTAAAGTAAGCCAGTGAATGCTTGAAAACAAAAAACACAGGCCTACCTCAACAAGGTGTAAGTCTCCATCAGCTCATCCACCAGAGAGAAACATTGATTTCACACACTACACAGTAATGCTGTCTGGGGCTCAGGATTCACTTTAAAGTAAAATCTGCCAATACTGCCACTTTCAGTGTAATGTCCTTTTTGTCACTGTTTCTGTCGTAAAAAAAATTATCAGCTCACAGGGATGTAAGAAAAAATGCAAAAGCACACACCACACACAAAAAGACTGACATTGAAACGGAAACAAACTCATTTGATAGCAGAGTTCTTCCTTGGAGAACAAGTAATGTTCCTTTGATTGAATATGATTTTCTATAGCTTGAAAGAGTTGATGGGAATAAACTAATTTGATTTGTGTGCTTGAATTTTTTTTTTGATGTTGTATGAGCAGCTATGGCACAGCATTTTGAGGTTTAGTAAGTGTCATATGAATAGCTGCGACATTGCCAAATGAATAGCTGTAACACAACAGAGATGTCACTTCAGCTTCCAAAGTTCAACTGGTGACAGAAGAAAAAATGTAATTGTGTATGGATTTCTATGGTAAGTCACTTGACCTGTAAAATTTTTGTAAATTTCCGAGAAAACAATCACAATCAAGGCATTTGTTTTCAAACATGCAAACATGCATAACCTTCACATTGAAAAACAAAACAAATGATGTATCTGTGCTCACAATCTGCACTTAAAAATCTCACACACACACACACACACACACACACACACACACACACACACACACACACACACACACACACACACACCATAGCAAACCCAATTCTCTCAAGATATTGTCACAAATAAAGATTTTAATTCACAAAAGGCTTCAGGCGACTGCTTGGAATTTCCTGGAAGGATAGGAAAACAAACACCTTTGTGTGAAGTCAAGTCGCACTGATGGCTGGCCCTCAGGAACCCCTACTAGCCACTGTCAAGAAAAGGAAGCTGGCATGGTTCGGCCATGTCACACGCCACAACACCCTCCCCAAGACAGTCCTACAAGGAACGCTAGAAGGTGGCAGACGCCGAGGCAGACAAACCAAAAGCTGGATGGATAACATCAAGGAGTGGACCCACCTGGACAGTCCAACACTCATTTGGAAGGCGGAGGACAGGGCTGGATGGCGACGGCTGGCTGCAGAATCGTCTCTCATATCTCCTCCATGACCATCCCGGTCATGAGAAAAGAAGAAGTATTTTGTGTTGTATGCCACTTTAAATCACGACATATTTATCTGTGTGACATTTTGGCTGCTTTCCCCGGGGAGAGTGCGTTGTCACAATAGCAGCACCATCTATTATATTTTTCATTTTGTGTTTCCTATCAGAGTGGCTTTTTCCTGCAGGATTTTGCCAGGGACAACTCTCTTGAAACTTTGGGTTCTGTTATGTGCACTAAATTAGTGTTTGACAAGAGACCTCCGTTTATCATCTCATCCGAAAGACTAGCACCTAGATCACCACTCACTGTCCAGTGGATAGGGGATGGGGGCAAAGTTTCGGGCACAAACAGGGGTCAAACCACCATCAGACGTTTCACTTTGTGGGCAGGTGCTTTACCTCTAGACCACTGAGTATCTTAGACAAAATTCTGCTGAGCAGAAAAAAATATGGTTTTACTGAACTTTATATTTTGGCACTGATCTAATCCTATCTATAGACCAAAAGGTAAAGGTGTGCCCTAAGCTGTGTGGTCCTTTGGGAGCCAGGTGTTGGAGACCTCAGCTTCTCTTGGTCCTCCATCTTGACAGTGGTTCCCATCTTCTCTCCTTTGCTGCTTTATCCTTTCTGTACTGAAAGAGGGGAGGTGCTGATTTACATCTGGGTGAACCAGGCGACTGTACTGAAGCCAAGCAGCACAAACTGTCACCTATACACTAGTCATCTATGCCCAATGCTGCTTAATCTTAGCCTGGGAGAGCAAGTGCTCTCACTTCTGAGCTAGCTGCCCTCTCCCCATACTGGACAGCAACTGCTAAACTACATTTAAATTGTCAAGGCTTTTGCTCTTCAGTGGACCTCATACTGGTCAAGTAAGTGGGACATAATTACGAGAGTATCATGGAACTGTGGCCAGTGTACTGCTCCAAATTCTTGTCATTTGAGTGCCATAATTATTATGTCTTTGTATATTCAGCTGTGCCCATGACAAAGTTCTTGCTGAAAGAAGTGAGAGAAGATGAATGTTTTTTTTTATTCATACATGAGATACATAGTCTGTTGTCAAAAACATATTGTTGAACTGCACTTATTTAGGTGATTTAATAGTTTGTTCCTAGTTGAAAGAGAAATCTATTAATGTAACCAAAGTTTACTTTTGTTTATGTCTAGTATGAAAACATAATTTAAATGTCTGTTATTTTTGCAAAGTCAGAGTATCAGCTTTGTACAGAGTAATATATTCTGAATTTTAAAAAAGTCTGAAATGTTGATAAATTAATTTTGTAACCTTTTTAATAAGGAAAAAAGGTGAGTGAGTGAGTGAGTAGTGGTGTGTGTGTGTGTGTGTGTGTGTGTGTGTGTGTGTGTGTGTGTGTGTGTGTGTGAACTACTTGGTCATTTTTATCTGGACATAGATCACACTGAATACAACAGATAAATAAAAACAAGAAAATAAACCAACAAAAATCTCATCACAAATTTCAGTTATTTTGAACATGACCCTGATTCAAGGTCACAAAAGTAAGAAATTGGTTTTTTGCTGGGATCTCCAAGTCAAAATTTGTAGACTTCAGAATCAACATAATTCAAAGTTCTGACTGTATTCATTGACATCGACCTGGGGCCCAGGTCACACAGACAGATTAGGGGTTTGATTCTTGTGCCGCCTTACCACCGGGGACGCTGACAGATATTGAATGAGAACACTTAACAGCCAAAAAATAATCACTCCTTTTGACTTTATCTTTTTAAGTCTTAGAATTGAGATGTACTGATAACGAGAAAACCTTTTCTGCAAGAGGCCAGTATATCTTAATGCAAGATGTAACAAAGAGAGCATTTTTGCATGCTTTTTTTTTTTTTTTTTTTAATGTGCTCTGGTCTTCTGCTTGTGTGTGTTTGTGAATACTTGCCCGTATGGTTTGATCATAGTTGTGGTTTTTTGGTCCCCATCTGATCTGGCCTGCCATTCCTTTTCTGTCTTCACCCTGCCTTTCACTTTTACATTTTCACTGACTGTTGTCATTTTATCCTGAAACTGCCAGTAAAGGCAGTTTTCAAGAAAAAATGCATACTTCAGAAACAGTATTTTTCTTAAAAAAACACATGATTATTTTTTCTTAAACAAGACAGTTACTTGAAAGCTTGTAAATTGATTGTGTACCTGATGTCTTTCATTCCTGTTTGTATGATAATTGTGCTGTGTGCAATAATCAGGTTTTTTGCAAAACCATATTATTTTGCCAGGTTTCTTTTTTTTGCTTTTGTTTTGTTTGTATGGTACTCAGGCCAAATTCTGTTTCATTTAATTATGTGGTTACATTTAAAAAAAGAAAGAGTGAGATTCTGTGTTCATTCTGTTCAGCTTCAGTGGTTGGTTTGGCCACACATCCTATTCTGCAATCAGTTGCCCTACCTGCCCTTCATTCAACTGTTATATGATTACCAAACCCAGTCAGTCCATCATTGGCGTTTTTAGAAAGGCTGAATGTGTGTGCTTCTTCTTACCCATGTTTGATGTCTTTTCACTTACTTGATACTGAATAAAATGATCTTTTTAAAAGGAGGGCGGTGAGAAGGATCTACATATAAGATTGAAGCCTGTGCGCATGTGTGTGCATATGTGTGTGTTAGTTATTTTTTTACCTGGGGATGTTGTGACTTTCTTTTTCATGCTTTTTTCATTATTATCAATACTATCCTCTAAGGAAGGAAGGTGGCAGGATGGTTAAGACATTCGCCTGCCAATATGTAAACCGTGAGGTTCTGGTAGGAGCGGATGACAAAATTATTTTTTAAAAACAGCATGCACACAGGTGTTGTGTTTAGACACCATCCCTGAGGAAAAATTGGGGAGTTGGAGTCCCAGGGTGGCTCGGGGATGTATATGGCAATGTTCTGGTCGCTCCTGCGATGGTACTGGAACCATTGGTATCGGTCATTGCCTTTCCAATGGATCATTCCAGTGGTGTGGAGAGGGGGAGTCTGCTGCATGGGTAACAGTTTGCCCTCCATACTTACTTACCCAGGCTTTGTGCTCTAAAGACTAAAGCACAACTCCATAGTCTACTGAGACTGATGGGTGCTTACTACTACTACTACTTTTACTACTGTTTGCTATCGTTTCTGTTTGTTGTTTTTTTTATTATAATTATTATTATACAGCATAATGTCTGCTATCATTTCTGTTACTTGTAGTAGTAGTAGTAGTAGTAGTAGTAGTAGTAGTAGTAGTAGTAGTAGTAGTAGTATACAGCCTACTGTCTGCTATCATTTCTGTTTTGTTTTTTTGTTTTTTTATTATCATACAGCCTACTGTCTGCATTCATTTCTGGTTGTTTTTTTTGTTTTGTTTTTTATTAATATACAGCCTACTGTCTGCATTCTTTTTTTTATTATTATTATTATCATTATACAGCCTTCTGTCTATCATTTCTGGTTTGTTTGTTTTTTTTTTTTTTTTTTTTTTTATTTTTATTAATATACAGCCTACTATCTGCTACCATTTTTGTTAAGGAGCAAAGTGCTGCAGCTAGCATGTCTGATAATACAGAATGCTAGCATTGGTGAATCATTCATTTTGTTCAAATGACATGATGTTACTTCTGGTCTCATGTTGACTGTTATTGTGTATTATGAGATAGATGAATATTTAGTGAAGGGTGTGCTCAATACTTCTTATCAAAGGGCACTTAATGTGCTCAGTCGCATTCTTTTTCAACTATTGTTTTCAGTATATTCAATCTTTGTTTTTAAATTGTATAGATGTTTGGTTGCTCATGTTCATATGATATGGTTCTGTTTGGTTTTTTTTACAATTTCAGGTTTCACAGAAATACGGGAGTTAGATTATTTGCTGTTGTTTCAGAGCTTTTTTCCATGCACTTTGTGTGTAACCTTTATGTTCTCTTGATGGTATAAACCTGCTGATTCTTATGCATATATATAAATATATGAAATATGATTTTTGGCTCGATATCTATTCTACAGTTCTGCTTTTATGATGTTGTTTTGGAGCACAAAAAAAGAAAAAAACATGTACAATAGAATTTCACAGAAGATTGGGAAAGAAATAAAGTTTGCTGTTAGCCTAACTTTTCACAAGTGCAACATTATTCTTGAAATAAAAGAATGAATAAATAAAAGAATTAATAAATAACAATCATTTGAGATTTGGAAACAATTACTGATGTTATGTTTTACATTTGTTAATGTTGTGTGAAATGGTGTAACATGTGTGGAAGGACTCCAGGGGAAGTGTTAAGGAGAAGTCATATCTTTGCCAGGAACCCACGTGATCCTTTCTGTGTGTCCAAGTCAGTTCTTTTTTTCTGATTGTACTTTGAACAAGCAAACATGCTTATTTTTTCTCTTCAAACCATCCAATAAAAGAACGAAAATCAGGTTGTGTGTGTGTGTTTGCTTCATGACCTATTGCTGTGAGCTTGAATGACTGTACCAAGTTATGGAGTGTATACATGTGCATTTAAAGGTTATTTGGACAGGTTTTCTAATTTTTGTGATCTCTGTTTCTGTTCTACTGACCATTAACTGTCCTTTTCTCCTGTCATATTTTGGTTGGTTGGTTCCTTAGGCCCAGCTGTGTTAGTGTATCTTAGGGCTTTGGGCTTCTTCAAGGTAAAGTACTGCACAAGTGTCCACATACACTACATGACATTAAAACACTCTGGTTTAGATGACAAGGATGGAAGAGTCATATGCATGAGATTCAGATTGTATTCGTTTGTGAGGTTCACTCTAAACTCTGTTCACTCTAAACTCTGTATAGATATGCAACTTACTGTTCGGGCGTATGCATGTGTGCACTTGTGTTGTGTGTGGTGTGGGGGGGGGGGGGGGGGGGGGGCACTCCACCCTCACAAGCCATCCAGAACATCAACCTGGCACTCGCCAAATGGTCTGATTCATAATCAAATTGATTACATTCTGTCACCCCAAAGATTCAAATCCAGCATAAACAAGGCAAACACAAGAACATTCCTAGGAGCTGACATTGGCAGTGACCACGACCTTGTACTTACCACCATCAGACTGAAACTGAAAGCAAAACAACAGCCAAAAAGCCCACGCATAAGATTCGACCTGGAAAAACTCAAAGACCCAACAGTGGTTGAGATCTTCCAAGCCAACATAGGAGGAAAGTTCGCCGCACTCACAGCCATCGACAATGATGTGGACACATTGGCCAACAACATCAAAGAAGTGCTAACGACAGCAGCAGAAGAAACATTAGGAAGAAGCAGAACAAAGAAACAACCCTGGGTGACAAATGAGGTTCTTGACCTCTGCGACAAAAGAAGAGAACTTAAGAAACAAAAGTTCACAAGTCAAGAAGCTTACAAGAAGTACATGGATAGCCACAGAGAAGTGAGGAAAAAAATGAGAGAAGCCAAAGAAGGGTGGATAGAAGAACAATGCAACAACATCGAAGCTGGAATGACCAAGGGAAACAGCAAAACAGCTTACGACACTTTGAAAGCACTAACGAAAACCACACAGCCTAAAGCCTCTGTTATTGAAGACAAAGAAGGAAATCTTTTAACAGAAAACAATGCCATCCTCCAACGCTGGACAGAATACTGTGAGGGATTGTACAACTACCCACTACGCCCAGATACCAACATAGTTTCTGACAAACCCCCTGAACACCAAGATAAAGACCCACCAATACTAAGGTGTGAAGTAGATGCAGCTATTAAACAATTGAAGAAGGGGAAGTCCCCTGGAATTGACAACATCCCAGCTGAACTCATAAAAAATGGAGGGAATGAAACAGCAAGGCGATTCACAGAACTTTGTCAGAAGATCCACGACACCAAAGAATGGCCAAAAGAATGGACACAGTCTCTTGTAATACCCCTGCCAAAGAAAGGAAACCTCAAGAAATGCCAGAACTACAGAACCATCAGTCTCATAAGTCATCCTAGCAAGATCATGCTGCAGGTAGTCCTCAACAGACTGAAAAACCAAGCAGAAAAACTCCTGGCAGAAGAACAAGCGGGCTTTAGACCAAAACGCAGCACAATGGAACAAATTTTCAATCTGAGAATTCTGATAGAGAAGCATCTCCAACACCAAAAAGACTTGTACCACAATTTCATAGACTTCAAAAAGGCCTTTGACAGGGTATGGCATGACGGCCTCTGGCAAGTACTCAGGCACTTCAACATTGACAGCTGCCTAATTGAAGTCATCAAGGCTCTGTACGAGAACGCAAAAAGTGCAGTTTTCATGAACAACCACGTGGGCGAGTTCTTCAAGACCACGGTTGGGGTTCGCCAGGGCTGCCTTCTCTCACCTGTACTCTTCAACCTCTTCCTCGAAAACATCATGACAGAGACACTGCAAAACCACCACACTTCCATCTCCATTGGTGGAAGACCCCTTTGCAACCTCAGATTTGCAGATGACATTGACCTCATGGGCAGCAGCAAACAAGAACTGCAAATCCTCACAGACAATTTAACAGATCGAGCGAGCGCATACGGCATGGAGGTCAGTACAGAGAAATCAAAGATCATGGTCAACAGCGTAAGTAATGACATCACGGAAATAAAGATGAATGGAGAAACACTAGAAGAGGTGAGCCAATTCAAATACTTAGGCTCCATCCTAACAAAAGATGGCACATCAAACAATGAAGTGAAAGCTCGCATTGCAACAGCAACATCTGCTCTAGTCAGACTCGAGAAGATCATCAGAAGCAACAACATCAGCTTCGGCACCAAATACCACCTTTACAAATCCCTCATGATATCTATCCTCCTATATGGCTGTGAATCATGGACTCTGACAGCAGAGTTATAGAGGAGAATCCAAGCATTCGAGAACAAGTGCCACAGAAGACTTCTCAAAATATCATACAAAGAACACAAGACCAATAACTATGTGAAAGAAGAAATCAAAAAGCGTGTGGGCCCCCAAGAGCCTTTGCTCTCCACCATAAAGAGGAGAAAGCTGATGTGGTTTGGTCACACCACAAGACACAACACCCTAGCAAAAACCATCCTGCAAGGAACAGTCGAGGGCAAGAGAAGAAGAGGCCGCCAAAAGAAATCATGGGTTGACAACATCAAAGACTGGACCGCCCAACCCCTACAACACCTCCTACTAGCCACACAGGATCGTGAAGCATGGAAAAAGATCTCTGTTGCGTCTTCTCTCATGTCCCCCCTACGTCCTTTGGGACATGGGACTGAGTGAGTGAGTGAGTGAGTGTGTGTGGGGCGACGATCCTGTACCGTGCTTTGGTGAATCACATTCTATGTTTTTGCTAATATTATGTATGTAGATATTGTTGTGTACACTGTACCAGCTTTCCTTCCGAAAAGACTCACTATGTTCAAGCCAGGCTGCATTTTTCAGTGCTGTGGTGTCAGCACAAGATAGTATTACACATTATATTAGTATTATACAATGGATCGGTGGTCTAGGTGGTAACACGCCTTGCCTAGAAAGCAAAAAGTCCGGGTTGAACTGTGCGTGGTTCGTACCCCATTTGGACCCAAAACTTTTCCCCCATCCATTAGACCATGAGTGGTGGTCTGGGCGCTAGTCTTTCAGATGAGACGATAAACCGAGGTCCCATGTGTTAAACATCACTATTTAGCGCATGTAAAAGAACCCACGGCAACAAGGGGGTTGACCCTGGCAAAATTATGTAGAAAAAAGCCACTCTGATAGGGAAACAAATACAGTGAGTTGCATGCAGAAAAAAAAATTATGAGTAGGCGCTGCACTTGTGGCGACATGCTCTCCCCGGGGAGAGCAGCCCGAATTTCACGCAGAGAAATCTGCTGTGACATAAAGTGGTACAAAATACAAATATAATGCAACACAGCATAGTGCAGGGTCATTGCCACACACACACACGCACGCACGCACACATACACACACACACACGCACACACACACTCACAAACACACACATAAAAGCGAGGGTCGTATACACACCCCTTAGAATAAGGCCCATATTCAGAAGATGTGACAAAGTGTATCTTTGAGTCTCATCCTACCCCAACTTATTGTAGCACTGGAATCAAAGGGTACGTGCAATACTTAGGGTACAGTTGTTTTCTATAATCAACTTGTATTGTCATGACACAATATATGCCATTACCAGAGTTAATGTCATTGTGTATATTGTAATCTTTATTTTCTTCTCTCACTGTGTCTCAATATATATATATAGTTATTGTAATCCTTATTCCAGTCCGGGGCCAGAAGAGAAAATGTGTCTGTGTGGATCTGTTATCCTTTAAGATAAGTGTATCATTATTCTCTCTCTCTCTCTCTCTCTCTCTCTCTCTCTCTCTCTCTCTCTCTCTCTCTCTCTCTCTCTCTCTCTCTCTCTCTCTCTCTCTCTGCTATTAGTGTGTCTGTCTCACTCACACACACACACACACACACACACACACACACACACACACACACACACACACACACACACACACACACACACACATCTTGCGCACACGTTAAACCCTGTTCCGCTTTTCGTAAGAGTAGGTCATCGTGTGCCAGTGGGAACAGATGACAATATTTGCACAACTGCATACACACAGAGACTGGATGGAAAAAAACACATGAGTGCTTATCCCATTATCCTTGATATAAAAGAATAAAATAAACTTTTAAAAAACAAAACTTTTGCACAGTAACAGAGCCCACGCACTTTGAGACTGCATTAATGCAACTGTAGGGAAATAACAGAACAATGAAAATGCAAAGCATTTTACAAACTTTTACATCCATTTCAAAAAAGAGTAGGCTACATTTTTTTTTTTAGATGGCTTGTGAGGGGGGGGGGGGGGGGGGGGGAGAGATGGGATGTAGGTCAGAGTCTAGTGGGTCCTGAAAGAAAATAAGTTGCAGTTTATGAAATACTGGCAGATTTTATATATTTTGATAGAGGAGGAGGAAACTTGACGATTTTTTTCATCTGCTTACAAAAATTATAATTTGACTTAGGCTTAAAAAAAAAAAAATGCAGAGGAATGAAATGTTGTCTTATCCTATATGACTGAAGTAAGGGCATTCCATGATAAAATGAAATTCACCTTGTAGAACAAATAATGAAATATATTCTATTTCTTTTTCTTATTCTTTTTTTATTATTTTTTTATTCTTTTATATTGAGGATAACAGAATAAGCAATCATGTGCTTTTTTTCATCCGGTCCCCGTGTGTATGCAGTTTTTGTAAATATTGTCATCTGTTCCCACCGGCACACGATGGCCTACTCTTACGAAAAGCGGAACAGGATTTAACGTGTGCGCAAATGTTCTGCGTGCGTTCGCACACGGGGCCTCGGTTTAAAGTCTCATCCGAAGGACTTTTGGGGAGAGTGGAGTCGGCACTGATGTTAACTCCAGGAGAAAAATTTCCTCGACCGGACTCGAACCCGGGTCGTCAAATTGCCAGCGCAATGTTCTGACTACTAGGCTATCCGTCCCCCTATTTGGAACAGGGTCTGCCCTCCTGTGGAATATTTACAAAACGTCTGACCTCAATGTACTTTAAACCGAGGCCCCGTGTGCGAACGCACGCAGAACATCTTGCGCACACGTTAAATCCTGTTCCGCTTTTTGTAAGTGCAGGCCATCGTGTGCCGATGGGAACAGATGACATTTACAAAATGCATACACATGGGGATTGGATGTTAAAAAATAAAGCGCAAGAGTGCTTATTCCATTATCCTCGATATAAAAGAATAAATCAAATCAAATTTATGGGGAGCTTGTGACAACTGCAACGAAAGTTGATAGGAACACACATAATATAGTTCTTAGTAAGACGTCTGCTACTGTCAAGAGGCTCATCTCTCCATTCCTTAACGAAACTACTGGTTATAAAGGCTTCAATGTGTGAGTTTGTAGAATGGATAGGCCTACTTGTAAAACAACAACAATAGGCTAGGCTTAACAACTCTCTTCCACAGTCAATTCTGCTTTGTACATACACACCCAGGCGCACTTGCGCCACGTATGCGTCCACGAACATACGCACAAACTCTTACAGGCCTATTAAGGAACCAATTTGATAGCTTCAAGTAGGAACCAAAATCTGATCCATTAGATTATAGATATATTCGTATATGCCTATCTACTGTCAAAATGAGTTTACTAGGGCCTACGTAGTTCTTTTGAGACACCGAATTTGTAGACTAGGCTAAGCCTAGCCAAGCCTAAGCCATGGCTTGTGCGCATGAGCAAATGGTTTTTTCCGGCAATTTGCTGCGTCAATGACCTTGTGAACGCGAGGTGCAACTCTGGCAACGGCTGAGAGAACAGGTGCTTTATGCTTGCTATATTCACATGATTTCTTGCTGTGTCGAACGTCATGCATATCTTTAATCTGATGTGATATATAGCCTCGAATTTAATCTTATATTTGTGTTCCATTAGACCAGAAGAATTGCTGATAGTGAAAGGCCCAAACTGTAGACCGACACCAACTCTTGAGTGGTAGGCTACTGGAGAGAAATAATCATTAGGCCTAATTTTGTAATTGGTTAGGCCTTAGGCCTAAGGAATGCCTGGAGCTGTATATACATGTATTTGCAACAATTATGGGATGCTTTACTGTTTCTGTCGTGTTGCATGGTTTCTGAATAATTTTTCATGATCGCGTAAAACGAAAAGGTGGCAGGCAGATGGTTGAAAATCAGGAAAGGTCGTAGCCTACTTGAACAACCACCTTCTTCAATCTTCTCTTTTGCTCTCTCTAGGGCCTACTGCTTTCAGCATTGTGAAGATTCTTAAGACATCAGGGTGTATGCTGGGTGTGTTCGTGTTTCCTTAACCCACCGAGTGACGGAATAGGCCTAGGGTTTGGTCTTCTGCATGTGTACACAAGGGAAATAACTTAATAAGGCACTGACAGGTCTGTACTTGAAGTTGACCCTGGAGATGGTAAAAATTTTATCCCCACTCATCACCGAGATCGAACACAGAACAGACAACTTCATGATCGATGGGATTGAAGTTGAACCATCTTAACAACTGGGCTAGGGCCTAAGTATCACACCCTCAGCTCAACTTTGTTGAGTTACTAACTTAATCATTAATAATTATTATTAGGTGGTTATATAATTATTAAGTAGTCAGACACAGCGGACAGCCCATTTTATAGAGTTAAAGGGTTTGGTTTATTTTTCTCTCTCTTTCTCACATCATCTGGCCTTCCCATTTGCTTTATCAGCAATACTAAAGTATCTGTAGACTAGAACTTTGTTTAGCCTTAAGTTTAGGCCTAACTTATGTTCTGTTTTTCCCTGATCAAGGATATTGAGACAACTGAAGAAGGAATGACCATGAGTGGAACAAATTCTTATTAATATTATACAGTTATAGTTATACCAGTTTAAAGAAAATATTGCTCAATAAAAGGAAAAGGTCCTTCGGATGAGACTATAAACTGTGGCCCCAGGTGTGAACGCATGCACTGATGCAGAACATCTTGCACACATGTTAAAGCCTGTTCCGCTTTTTGTAAGAGTAGGCCATTGTGTGCTGGTGGGAACATGTGACATTTACAAAACTGCATACACACGGGAACTGGATGTAAAAAGGCACAAGTCGTCGAGTGCTTATCCCATTATCCTCAATATAAAAGAATAAAAGAAAAAAAGAAAAGGTACTAAAAGTATGAACAAACCTATAAAAAAAAAATGAACAAGATTATCAGTTTACACACTCTTCAAAATCACAGTAAATCCTCCTGCTCTGAATTTGATGTTCACAGCTCACTGACTTCAGTCATCATAACGGACCATCATGAGGGAGAAAGTTAATGTGCTGCCTGTGTCTGCCATTTGTAGTCTGTTTACAACCACCAGGTCACATACATGTAATGTTCTGCAGAAGCTAAATGAGCAGCAGTGAGCATGGCGTGAGATAGGCAAAATTTATGTATTTTTTTGCTGCCTCGTCATCTTTGACGTCCCCATACTGTTGTTTCCATGTCACTCATTGCAATATCCTTGCCACAGCCATACCGGATTCGTTGTGTCTCATCCCTGGGATCGGCAGTCCACAGGGAGCCCATCAATATTATTAGGCTGCTGTAGGGCCATCAGCCAGAGGGGCCCTGCAATTCTGCTGGGTCATGTTCAGTGGTGCCAGTTCTGAGCTAATATAGTACGCAGTACACCACCTACTAAGCCCCCTACTAACGACAGTATTGGCTCAGTTGCGGAGCCAGAGTGAGTCTGTCAGTCACCTACCTGAGGTGGCAACCACCACAACGTCCCCCCCCCCCCCCCCCCCCCACCCGCGACCTTCCCCCCGCGAAGCTCCAACCCAAAAGGCTTTGACACATACTCACCAAAGGCACAGAAGTTTATGTGGAAACCGAATCTGAGGTCACTATGAGACCAAAGCAACAGGGGCCACCGAATCGGAGGTAATTTTTATTGCATGATGATGGTGATGAGGATGATGTAATAATGCTGCTGTGGAAGTGCATCTGCTTTGAGAGTACTTGAAACTATGAAAGGGTTGTTCTCTACGCTTACTATCATAATATTTTGTATTTTGAACCACTTTATGTCACAGCACATTTCTCTGCATGAAATTTGGGCTGCTCTCCCCAGGGAGAGCGCGTCGCTACAAGTGCAGCGCCTACCCATATAAATTAAAAAAACCTCCTGCATGCAGCAGTATTTGTTTCCCTATCAGAGCGGTTTTTTTCTATAGAATTTTGCCAGGGTCAACCCCCTTCTTGCTATGGGTTCTTTAATGTGTGCTAAATAGTGATGTGTAACACACGAGACCTCAGTTTATTGTCTCATCAGAAAGACTAGCGCCCAGACCACCACTCGGGGTCTAATGGATGGGGGAAAAGTTTTGGGCCCAAACGGGATGCGTACCACCGCACACACCGACCCGGACTTTTTGCTCTCTAGGTGGTAACGCACCACCTAGACCACCGATCCATTATATATATATTTTATATATATCCTGGCGTTAACCACTAAAGTAGGCCTGAGAAATAGTCAGATACTGACACCTGCAGTGTTGGTCAGGTAATTAGAGCAACACTCTCAAATTCGCATCCGTAAAGTGGATGAAGCTTGACTGTGTGGTCCCAGTCTCCCCACTGAGCCCACAGCACACTCACTCTGTGGAGGAGCCGGCCAGTCTGAAAAATCTCTATGACTCGTATGGGCATCGAACCCACGACCTTCCAGTCCGAAATCCAATGTGCTAACCACTGTGCCATGATGGCTGGTGGCAAAATTTATATTGGTCAGTGTTTTAATCATGTCCTCTGCTGATTGCATCATCATCACTGACTGTAGAATCAGATCCAAGTAAACTGCAGTGAAAAAGTCATAGAGTGGCCCGTAAAACACTGCCAAGCACAAACGCTGCAATTGTCATGAGACATGCAGCAAGAATGATGCTTTTAATTTCATTTACTTCTTTGGAATTCTGTCATGTCTGTTGTCATCACTGACACAGTTCATAGTTCTCTAAAGTAACTCTCTACAGAAATGTCCAAATGTGATGCTTCACCACGAAATGAGTTGCTTAGCACATTGCCCGATTTTGAGCTAGAAGCCATTAAAGGCAGGTGGGGGCCAAGTTGTCAATTTTGAGATTTTGATCGATTATTACACTATATAGTATATCGGTTAGTCTACCTTGTAATGAAATAAGGCATCATTTTTATTATGAGAGAGAAGAGTCAAAAACTAAATCTTAATTGAACGAAAAATCTAGATGAGCACTAAGCATAGAAACAAGAAAGAAGAATAGGCTTAGCAAAAGTTAAGTCACACGAATGGTGTCATGCAAAACAACAGACACAGACAGTGACACAGGCGCTAGAAAAAAAACCCTACCTATTTCCTGCGTGGCTTCATGCCCAAGAAGCGAGTGGCAGCAGCACGCAGTCAAAGTCTCTGAGAGATTTGCATTCAATTTAGATTTAGTTTTGCCACTGAACAATCCCCCCCCCTCCCCCACCCCCTCACTGAATAGTTTCGTTTTGTTCACAGTACGTACCAGATTTTATTTTCTGGGGACCGATTTTGGGGGAGTTGGTCAAGATAACTCTGAAATGGCAACTCGCAGTACCGGTTTTAAAAAATCCTAGTGTGAACCCTGTCTCTTACGCCCAGTTGATGCCAGGATATATTATGACAGTAAGCGTCGAGTTCAACCCTATCAAGTAGTCTGAAAGTGGATGCACTTCCACAGTGGCATCATTATACATCATCCTCACTACCATTGATTATCATGCTATAATAAAAAAAAAAAATAAAAAAAAAAAATTGCCTCTGATTTGGTGGTCCCCAATCCTCAGGTGGGTGACTCACTCAGTCTGGCTATGCTACTGAACTGTCATTTCTAGGGGGCTTAGTAGGTGGTGTCCTGTGTATGTTTGCTCAGAACAGGCACCACTGAACACCACCAAAGTGACCTAGCAGTAGTGCATGGCCCCTGTGGCTGGTGGCCCCATGGCGGCCTAATTAAATAATATTGATGGGCTTCCTGTGGACTCCTGACCCTGAGATTGAGACATAAGGGATCTGGGTGGGTATATCTGGGGGGTGGGGGGGGGGGGGGGAGAGGGGAGATTGAAATGAGCAGTGTTGGAACAACAGGACGGGAACATGATCCGACATCACACAAGACAAGGCAGCCAAAACAAAAAAATCAGTGCTGACTCCACTCTTCCCCCAAAATTCCCCCATGAAAGTAAAGCTGTATGTTCTTTTTCTACTTCAGTGGTGCATGCAGTAAGAAAAAAATCTAGTCGCAATGGTCCCCTCGTTTTTTCAACAAGTGCTAGAAATCTTCCAGGCCTTCATACTGAAACACTGGTGTGAATGTGGTGAAGGTCAAGGCAGCTTTAGTTTGTTGAAAACAAGCAGGCCAATGAGCCACCGCCTTCTTTTTCATGGATAGAGAGCATGCAGAGAAGTATTATCACATTTTCCAATGCGTAACACTACTGCTTTTTCAAGCCCGCTCTACAGTTGTGAAGGGCAGTATGAACGTAACCGAAGTTAAGTCTGTACACTCACACACAGTGTGGGGGACAGGGACACTATTAATCATATTCAAGACACATCATTGCAAGTATTTTCTTTTTACAGTCAGCTTCATTGGCATTGCACCATTCTAATTGCTGGTAGCCTTGATGAAAAATCATCTTCTTTAGTTTCAAAATTTTTGTTAACGATCCAGAACATCTCAGATGGCGAAATCTACAGAAAGACAGATTTCACCATCTGAGCGATTTTCAATAGAGGTCAAATCAGTAATACAATTAAGTAAAGAAGGTTAGTTTTAAATTGTTTTTCTAGCTAGATATAGATTTATGTCTCTAGTTTGCTTTAATCATCCACAGTATTGATCAATGTTGCAGAAAATGGCTCCACCAAGTTATTCTGACCTTGGCAAAGCTGCAAGAGATCTGTTTTCCAAAGGCTACAGTAAGTAATCAAGAAAAAGGGTGCAGGTGTTCTGATTTAAATGACTTTCAATGTTTCTTTAGTTTTTTAGATGGCAACCTGAAACAGGACATACAGTATTCAAAAGGGATACATTTGGCTGTGTAACAAATACTGTACTATGGATTATATCTATGAATGAATATTCTTTACATGTTTTCAATTTGCCTTTTTGTTTTTTTAAACAAAGAGGTATAATGTCTGTGGTCAATGAATAAATGTCAGTATAGCAAGTCTGTAAAATTACTTTGAATAAAAAAGAAAGGAAAAACAATTCAAGACGCTGTATGTTGTTTATGGAGTGCAGAGGTCATAAACAGTGAAATACTGTGCAGAAGGATGTAGGGCCATGATTTTTTTGTTTGTTGTTTGTGCCATTGGCTTCAGATTTGTCACATTGAGAACAAGACATTTGTTGTGACCTTGATTTCATTTGGGACATTGTATATTGTTATATCACCAAACAGTGGGAGATTTTAACATCATTGTTATACCACCATACAGTATGAGATTTTAACATTAATAAATCTCTCAATTCCCATTTTCAATTTAGTTCCTTATATGAACCAATGTGTCTAAATCTTGTTATGTACCCGGTGAAAGGGTGGAGAGCCTGGGTTACACAAACGTTACAGAAAAAAAGTAAACTTGTTTTGTTGAGATCATTTCTATATATTTTTTACCTTTATCTGTCTGTTCACAGATTATGGGTTCTTTAAAATGGAGGCCAAAACAAAAACCAAGAATGGGGTAGAGTTCACCACCAGTGGCAACTCCAGCAGCGACACAGGGAAAGTCAACGGCAATTTGGAGACCAAATACAAGTGCTCAGAATATGGTCAGTTATTTCAAGTCAAATAGGAATTTGTTTTTATATAATGCAGGTATGACATGATAGGTTTATTTGAATTATAAATTATTTATTCAGGTGAAGAGGGACTTTTCTTCCAAAATGAAATAGTGACATTTTTACGTATGGTCTTTCTTCTTCATTGTCTAACGCTAAGACAGCAACTGTAGTTGTCTGCTGTATGAGAAAATGTGTCACGCTACTGTAAAAGTGCCTGATAAGTCAGACCCAGTGCAACTGACGTTGGCTTAGGAGGATTGTTCTCTTTTAAGTCTTTCTGGAAAAAAGGCAAAAGAATGTCCAGACCAAGAAGGCGGAAAGTAGGCAAGGTGGTGACAGGAAGAAAAAGAAGAAGGCAGAATAACAATAAATTGAAATAAGATAAAACTAAAAAAAATATTCTGAAAACACAGACATTCTCTATCTACAGCAGACTCAGTAGCCAGCACACTAGACTTGTCCTCACACTCACTGCATGTACGAGACCCAACACACACACACACACACACTTCCCACACACACACACACCACACACACAACACACAACACACACACAGCACACACACACACACACACACACACACACACACACACACACACACACACACACACACACACACACACCACACCACACAACACAAGGTCGTATGCAGCCCTTCTTTGAGCCTACGAGTGGGGAAAATGCATGTTTTTTGACAGGCTAGATCATGGAAACTATCAAAAGAATGGGCATAAAAATTTGAAAAAAACAAACATTGATGTTTACTTATGTGCTCTGGGTTGATTGATTGTGTTTGCATGCCATGGTGTGAAGGTCGGACGGTGGCAGGATGGTTAAGACGTTCGCCTGCCAATATGTAAACCGCAAGTTTCTGGGCTCGTATCCAGCTCGCCCTTCCCAGTTTGACGAAAAAATCGAACTGAATGTCAAAGTCATTCGGATGAGACTATAAACCGAGGTCCCATGTGCAAACGCACGCAGAACATCTTGCGCACATAGTAAAATCCCGTTCTGCCTTTCGGAAGAGCAGGCCATCATGAGCTGGTAGGAGCGGATGACAAAATTATTAAAAAACAAACAAACCAGTATGCACACAGGTGTCGTGTTTAGACACCATCCCTGAGGGGGGGAAATTAATAATGGGTAGGCGCTGCACTTGTGGCGACACGCTCTCCCCAGGGAGAGCAGCCCGAATTTCACGCAGAGAAATCTGCTGTGACATAAAGTGGTATAAAATAAAATAAACAAACACCAACTCTTGCACAAAAAAACACACCAACTCTTGCACAAAAATCGAAACGCGTTCTTGGCTCGATGTACACCGCCAGTAGCTGAGCGAGCAAATCGATATGTTTTAGTGTTTAGAAAATCGCTACGTATGAAGTGCTCATTGCTCTGCATCAACTTCAAAATGGGTCAAAACAGAAGAGCATGCTTCTAGCTTTTATTCGGTATAAGTTTTAAGTGGATACGAAAAGCTGAAATCAGTTAAAAATCAGAAGTTTAAAGACGCTTAACGCGAGCTGCGGTTCGCCCACTTTCGGTCCAAAATATGAAACCTCGGACGAAGTAAACTTAGACATTAGTCGTGTGCTTGAAAGGCCAGTCTTTGCTGAATCCAGTGGTGTATCAAGCTCTATGATTGGTTCAGTGCAATTTGACCACCGGCCAATCAAAGTGAGGGTGTCATCAAACCATGTTTACTCCATTTTGGGCAAAACAAAAATGGCGGAACATAGAAAAGAAGTGATGCGGACCTAGTCAAATATGTTAAATGTCACGGAATTAAAGGACACACTTGGCAAGTTAATACATGAAATATCAACCTAAGAACTGTATTAAACGAATCCATAGCTTCATTTTGCTGAGTATTTGCAAAATTATTATCTATTTGGTTCGTAAGACTCTCGCTAATACCAGACACAATCTGGTGAAGTTCGTATTGTACATCGTTCAGTTTGAAGCAATTTTTTTTTTTTTAATGGGAAACTGATGCGAATTGACACCAGATATTGGCATATCTATATAATTAATATAGCGATCTCAGAGATGGGTTTTTAATTAGTTCCGTGATTGAACAGAAAATCGCCTTTAAAAACATCGTTGATATCAAATGGAAGTTGGCTCCATGTGCACATGCTGGTCAACAGCACAAATCAGAAAGGAGACTAGGCTATTGAGACAACACATTGTAGGCCTAGTTTTTATAACATGTTTAGAACTTCAAATTAGCAATAAGCTTTTGATTGCTTTCTCAGCCTCCTTTTTATAGATGGCAATATAATCAATGAAAGTCAGGTGGTTGTTTTTTTTGATCAACGTACAGGTATAACCACCAAGAAATTCTATGAATCAGTAGTTCTTTTCTCATTTTAGAGAGCCCTTGGGGCCCCCTTTTTTGAAATCCTAGAATCAACACTGCAACTAGAAGAGGCTGTCTAAACTGACTGCTTGTCATTTTCACTGTGCTCTGGTGCCTCAAAGTTGGCACATCACGCAGTTTTGACCTGCGTCAAATTGTGGTTTTTCCAAAGTTTGACACCCGTAGTGCAAATCAACCATACACGTTTGAGTGATGGAACTTATTTATCTTTGGAATATATGTTATAAAGATTTATTAAAATACTCATTTTCAACTAGGTATGTATGTTTTGTACAATTCTATTGAGGTTCAAACTTGGACAATATTTGAGATTGTCAAGTGCGTCAGCGTACCCCATTTTTAAAAGGCCATATCTCCAAAAGTATGAAAAATAGAAACCTCATTTTTGTTTTGTTTATTAAGTTAGATCATTATCTTTATGATGGTATGGGTTTTGAATATTAAAATGAATAATTTAATTTTGGCTGCCGGTACCCACACACACACACACACACACACACACACACACACACACACACACACACACACACACACACACACACACACACATGACTTGTCTACACACACACACACACACACACACACACACACACACACACACACACACACACACACACACACACTATATGTGCATTCAGATGAGATTCTAAATTGATGTATTGTAAAAACCCGTTTCGCCTTTCGGACGAGTGGGCTATTGTGTGCTGGTGGGAACAGATGACAAACATTTACAAAACTGCAGACACATGGAGACTGGGTGTAAAAAAGCACTTTGAGTGCTTATTCTATTATCCTCAAAATAAAAGATTAAACAGATATATAAAAGAATAAATAGATGAATGCATGCACACACACGCACGCACACGCGCACACACACACACACCACACATGCACACACACACACATACACACACACATGCACACACACATGCACCACACACACATACACACACGCACAGCACGCACGCACGACACGCACGCACGCAACGCACTTTGTATGTCAGTTCACACACTCATACTGCATTTATTTATGCATATTAATTGTAACATTTCAGAGGCTGATACCTATGCTGATCTGAAAAAAGGATCTCTTTGCCCAAGGGTGTGGTGCAAGAAAAAATAACAGGACTAATTTTTAATCACAAGCTGTTTCGTTCTTTCAAGAAAAGACTCAAAGGCAGAGCGAATGCTTCCACGTCTTTACTCTGTGATGTCTTCTTCTCCACTGACAATGCATTCGAATAACTGAACAACTATCATTTCATATGTACACAATCATCTCGTGCTGCTATCAGCATTCTGATTACTACTAACATACGTCACATCTCCCTTTCTTCAGAAAACAAAATTAATCAAAAATTAACTTTCAGTCCCCTCAAAATCAATGTCTTTCCCACCTTGTCTTAGGACTACTAATGCAATGGAAATTACTAATCATTGTTTCTCTCCCCTGTAGCTATTTCTTTTATGTACAAATATTCCTGATCATTATTACAGTCCATCATCATCATGTCCATGTTCTTAGAGCTATGTTCGTTTTTTTTCTTTGGAATATTGACAGAGTTCATTTTGGTCTATACATCAGAAAATCTGGCTTCTTGCTTTGTCTACCAGACCTTGTTTTGTAATAAACAACTGGTTCCGTGTGTTGTTCTGTCGGAGTTGATTTTGCGCTTGCTTCTGGCTCCTTGGTGCCGATCGTGTCAGACTGGCTTGTAGCTGTCGGCTGGTCTGGAGCACCATGTTCGGATGGCTGTGTTGAAGTTCTGACTTCATCCGTCTTTCTCCTCTTTCTGTTGTCTGGTTCAGATGGCTGTCCAGTGCTTTGGTCAGGCTGCTGCACCGTTTCTTTCAGCGTCTGTTTTGATAACCTGTTGTCTGTCATTTGGTTTCCCGGCGTCTTTTGCTGTTGGTTGCGGGGAAAAGTGTCCTGCTGCTCTTCGGAAATCTGTCTTCTCCATTTGTCAGTGTTGACTGTATATGGAAAATTCGTTTCAGGTGTGTCCCGTAACTGTCGACGGTTCCTCCTGTATTGACGTCCATCCTCTGTTCGGATGTTGTATGACCGGATGTTTACTTGACGGTCTACTTTGGCGCTGATCCACTTCTTAGATCCCGGTGGTTGGAACTTTACTATCTGTCCCGGAAGTAGTTCTGTCAGTTCCACTGCACTTCTGTTGTAGTAGTGAGCTTGTTTCATCTTTCTTTTTTCAAGCTCTTTCTTGACTGATATGACCGCAGGTTTGAGCAGTTTCTTTGAAGTTGGTACCTGAGTTCTTGTTCTTCTACTGAAAAGTCTTTGAGCAGGTGAACTGTTCACAGTCTCTGTAGGGATATTTCGTAACTCTAGTAGAGCTAGAAAGGGATCCTGATGGTTGTGTTCTGCCTTTTTCATGCACATCTTCGCTGCTTTCACCGCGCTCTCCGCTTTTCCGTTGGACTGGGGGTAGTGTGGGGAACTTGTGACATGGTCAAATCCATAGGTTTTGCTGAACTTTCCAAACTGGGTGGATGTAAACTGAGTTCCACAGTCTGTTGTCAGTCGTTCTGGGATTCCATGTCTTGCTATGTGTCTCTTCAAGCAGGTGATGACTTCCTTGGATTCTCTTGTTTGCAGTCGGTCAAGCTCGAAGAAATCTGAGTAATGATCCACGGTGACCAGGTACTCGTGGCCGTTGTGTTCAAAGACGTCACAGGCGATGTGTTGTTAGGGCAGGTCAGGTATCTCTGTACTGATGAGTGGTTCTTTCTGCTGACCACGCTGGAATGTGCTGCAGGCGCTGCATTTCTTGATAAAGTCTTCAATGTCCAAGTTCACCCTAGGCCAGAAGACTACCTCACGTGCTCTTCTTATGCAGCTCTGGATTCCTGAGTGGCTTGCATGGAGTTTCTCTAGGATGTCAGTTCTTTCTGTTTCTGGAACGACCACTCTGTGGCTCTTGAAGACAAGACCATTCTGTACAGAAAATTCTTCCCGGAACGGAAAGTAGGTTTATAGCTGCTGTGAAAGTTGTCGTTTTTCTTCTGGCCATCCTTGTAGGATGACAGCTTTGAGAGTTTTCATGGTTTCGTCTTCTGCGGTCGCTTGCTGCAGACTGAGGAGTCTCTCTTGGCTGATAGCCAGTTCTTGACATGGATCTGTGTTCTCCAGTTCTGTGTAGAATATTGCTTCTTTGTGGGTGACTAGTTGTTCTGCCTTCCCGCTGACTGCTCTGCTGAGGGTGTCGGCCAGGTACATCTCAGCTCCACGCTTGTACACTACTGTGTACATGAACTTCTGAGTTCGAAGCAACATGCATTGTATCCTCTTTGGTGCTGAGAGTAGACTTTTCTTGTGAATAGTTTCCAGCGGCTTGTGGTCTGTTTCAACCAGGATGTCTCTTCCATAGACGTACCTCTCAAATCTCTCCAGGCCGAAGAGTATTGACAACATCTCTTTTTCTATTTGAGCATAGCCCTTCTCTGTCCCGGTCAATGCTCGTGACGCATACTGGACAGGCTGGCCATCCTGCATGAGGCATGCTCCTAGTCCGTACTGTGATGCATCACACTGAAGTGTAGTTATGCACTTTCCTGAAGAGTCAAAGTAGCGAAGTACAGGCGGCTCAGAAAGAATTTTCTTCACTTTCATCAAGGCTTCTCCGTGGACATCCTTATCCCATCTGAAGTGGACGTCCTTCTTCACTAGTTCTCTGAGTGGTGCTGCTACTTCAGACAGATTTGGCGCAAACTTCTGAAGGTAGCCAACCACGCCAAGTAGTCTTTGTACTGCTGCTTTGTCTTCCGGAACTGGGAGTTGTTGAACTGCATCCAGTTTCTTTGGGTCTGCTCTTAAACCTTCTCTTGAAAAGATGTGTCCAAGGTATGTGATTTGCTTTTGCTTCAGCTCGACCTTTTCCTTGTTGAGCTTCAGTCCCGTGTCTCGGCATTGCTGTAGAAACAGGTTCAAGTTAGCGTCATGGTCTTTCTCTCCTGTTTCATCCGTTGCACCTTTGCCAAAGATGAAAATGTCGTCATGGACCGCCACCACGCCTGGCAATCCTGCCAGAGCTGAGTCCATTCTCCTCTGGAATTCTTCTGGGGCAGGTGAAATTCCGAACGGCATTCTTTTCCATCGGTACTTGCCGAGAGGTGTTTCGAATGTCGTTAAGTAGCTGCTTTCTTCATCCAGCTCGACATGCCAAAATCCGTTCCTGGCATCCAGGTGTGTGAAGTATTTTGCATCTTGGAGCAGCGGCAGTACATCATCAACAGTTGGAATAGGGTACTCATTTCTCCTCAGGGCCTTGTTCAAAGGTTTAGGATCAATGCAGAGTCTAACTTTCCCATATTCTTTTCGTTGCCACGACCAGGCTGCTGATCCACTCAGTAGGGGTGTCTACTTTAGTGACAACGTTCAGTTTCTCCAACCGCTTCAGTTCATTCTTCACTTTCTCCTGAACTGCTATTGGCCATTTCCTACAAGGCATCTTCACTGGCGCAATGCTGGGGTCAGTTTCCAGGTGTAGTTTACCTTCCAGCTTTCCTTCTCCTTCAAAGACATCTTTGTATGTTTTCATTATGTCCTCTGCACTTGCCTGCTGTGCTTTCTGGTCTGCTGATACTGTTGCAATGTTTTCTTCATGGATTGTCAGCAGTTGCATGCCCTGTACAGCTCTCAGTCCTAATACTGGTTTACAGTCTTTTTCCACAATCACGAAGTTCACCTTGTATTTCTTTCTGTTCTTGGGGTTCTTCACTCGTAGTACTATCTCCCCAACTGGCTCCATTTCTGTTCCATTGAACATCACCAGTTTTCTCTGTGTGTCTTGCAGGTCAGAACATCGTTCATCCCCGATGATTTCTCTGTACAAGCTCTCGGACATAACGTTTGTTGTTGCTCCTGTGTCAAGAAGAAATCTTACTGGTATTTCATTGATCAGCATTCTTGCCCGTATATTTCTATTCTTTTTTCTTGCTTTATCGTCTATCTTGAGAATTTCATGTTTACTCTCCGTATCCGAATCCTCTTCTTCAAAATGTCTAATTCTTGTTTTCTTCTTGTACGCTTTCGGTGTTTTGCAGCATAAAGCAAAGTGATTATTCGCGCCACAGGCTCTGCATCTCTTCCCAAAAGCTGGACATTTTTCTTTTGCTCTTGGGTGCCTACCACCACAGTATCCACATCTCATTCCATTCTCTGATCTCGATTCTTTCATGTTCATTTTTGAATATTTCTTTTCTCTAAACGCTTGGACTTCCTGTGCATCCTGTGTCTTTATTGCCATCTGCCTAGTTTGTTGTTGACTCGTTTCGTGTGCTCTGCACATATCAATGCATCCTGTCAACGTCAGTTGTCAGACTTCTAGCAGTTTCGATCTCAAAGTCTCGTCGCGTACACCTAGCACAATTTGATCTCTCAGCAGTCTATTTTCTAGTGGTTCATAGTTGCAGGTTTTGATCAGTCTTCTCAGGTCTGCCACATATTCTTCAATGGTCTCACCTGCTGTCTGGTGTCTGCAGTTAAACTTGAAAGCTTCGTAAGTCTCGTTTGTGGAGCCCACACAGTATTCTTCGAATTTCTTTAGTACAGTGTCTATATCATTTCTCTCACCTTCATTTGCGAACGACAAACCTTCGTAGATGTCCAGTTGTTCTTCAATTTAACGTCTATTCACAATCAGTGATATTAGACACAAAAAGACAAACAATTCAGAGAAAAGGAACTGCCTAACAACTATAACCATAATACAATGAAGTAATTGAATTAACACATCAAGTAACTGTATAACTAATGTAACTACAACACAATAAAAGGCATATATATATATATATATATATATATGTATATGTATATGTATGTACAATACAATATACAATGTCGAGAACTATACCATGGTGGGCAGAATGCCTTTGCTTAAAATCAATGAATGACTCATTTACTTGCACTATAACAAATTACTAACACAACTCTCTTTCAACAGCATAGCAATTTCACAGAGCAATTTACAATTATTCAAAACTATCTGCAAAGATCTCTCAGGTATGGTGGGAAGGTACTTTTTTAACACTTGACATTCCAAAAGAATATGAAAGTTTGAGATTGCCCCACCACACACACAATGTACATTTCTGGAAAATTTTGTATGGAAAGCATTTAACTTCAATCTATTAATAAGACTTATGACTGGCCTTTGGCGGGATATATCTAACCCGTAACGAGAAGAGAGAAAGAAATTTAATTCAACAATAGAAGAGGTACCATAGGAATACCCCGCATTTTCTTGTTTTTTCCTTACATGTTTCCAGCAAGCACTTTCCAACAGGTTATAATTCTCATGAACTGACACTGGTACATTCAAGATAGCAGCAGAGTCTGAATGAGCTGCTGCATTTTTAGCTGCTCTGTCAACCTTTTCATTATAAAAATGTCCAGTGCGTCAAGACCAATACACGACAGAAACACTGCTGTCCTGTATGTCGAACTTTCTTCCTTCTGGTTTGTGACAATTTCGTAGCTGTCCCAAAGTCTTTTGAATTTTCTCCAGCTGCTCTGCAGGCTTCCTCCCTTCACATCAAGTTTCGGGGGTAGAGGAATGTTCGCACGTCGTCGTCGATTTGCTCCTCTCTCTTCGCATTCATCATCCATGGCTGAACTTTCAGTCTTCTATGTTGAGATTTTTTCAAAGTACTGCCGACACCACCACTTCTGTCACCATGTTTCGTTCTTTCAAGAAAAGACTCAAAGGCAGAGCGAATGCTTCCACGTCTTTACTCTGTGATGTCTTCTTCTCCACTGACAATGCATTCGAATAACTGAACAACTATCATTTCATATGTACACAATCATCTTGTGCTGCTATCAGCATTCTGATTACTACTAACATACGTCACACAAGCTTATGAATCGGATGCAGCTTCTGAAACAAGAGGGTGGGAAGACATGGGCTGAAACTGAAAAGTTTTTGCATGAGTTCTGTGGTGGAGTCCCAGAGCACAAATTAAAGACTGAAAGTGAACGAGAGCAGTGCAAGAGTAACAGACAATCTGTCTGTCCACACTCTGATATTTTACAGTTCTCACAGACTGAAGTCCACATTGGTGATGAAGATGTAGGGCAATGTTCCAAGAAGACTGGGCTGACTCCATCAATGGCCTTCTCTGGTTTTGTTTGAGTTATTTTTCTTTGTTGCTGCATGTTAGCCAGCTTGGGGTCACCCAGAATGTGCTCTTATCCCACCTGGGATCACTGAGATTAAGTAAGATTCAAGTACACTCTGGATACGTTTGTGTACTGTTTTAAAGTACCTAGCCATATAGGCAGCCATACTCTGACTTCAAAGGTTTGTTTTTTTCTGTTTTTTCCAGTTATAAAGTAGGTTTTGTTTCTGTTTTGTTTTATTCCAGTGCTTGAAAGCACACACACGCATGCATGCACACGCACACACACACAACACACACACACACACACACACACACACACACACACACACACACACACACACACACACACACACAACACACACACGTGCATGCATGCACCTGTAGAATACACAGATAGTAATGCCAAAAATAGTTTCATTTTGCAGGAAAATCAATTCTAACAAAGTCTGTATATCACAAAGCAACTTTGATTCCATGTGGTTCAGAGTTGTTGCAGGTTCCTGTCGGGTGAAATCATTTTCATCCTAATTTATGATTACATCGAAGGTTGCCTGCTAGAACCGTCTATGGGCCACTTTTCCCCTGTTTGGCAGTTTTATGTCAAATACCATCATAACATTTTTGCTGGCTGTGTTAGGTTTGTGATAGATATCAGTAGTTGTATAAAGATGTGAAGTCAAAGTCAAGTAATTGTTAGGACATCTTGGAAGTTTTCCAAGAGAGCTTTGTGATGTAAAAATGTAATCATAAAAAAATGTAATCATAAATAGTTAAGTTGTGAAAAGGATAGAAGCAGTCACAAAACCAATACATTATGAAAACCAACTGGTCCCTTGCACTGTGTTGTTTCAGGGTTAACTTTCACAGAAAAGTGGCACTCTGATAATGATGTGTTGTTTCAGGATTAACTTTCACAGAAAAGTGGAACACTGATAGATGGCTTGATGAAAAAAAGCAAATTTATTGCTTACTCAATGTACCATCTGGAAATAAAATTTTGACTTTTGACTTTGATGTGTGTTGTTATCATGGTTAACTTTCACAGAAAAGTGGAACACTGATAATGATGTGTGTTGTTTCAGGGTTAACTTTCACAGAAAAGTGGAACACTGATAATGATGTGTGTTGTTTCAGGGTTAACTTTCACAGAAAAGTGGAACACTGATAATGATGTGTGTTGTTTCAGAGTTAACTTTCACAGAAAAGTGGAACACTGATAATGATGTGTGTTGTTTCAGAGTTAACTTTCACAGAAAAGTGGAACACTGATAATGATGTGTGTTGTTTCAGAGTTAACTTTCACAGAAAAGTGGAACACTGATAATGTGTGTTGTTTCAGGGTTAACTTTCACAGAAAAGTGGAACACTGATAATGATGTGTGTTGTTTCAGGGTTAACTTTCACAGAAAAGTGGAACACTGATAATGATGTGTGTTGTTTCAGGGTTAACTTTCACAGAAAAGTGGAACACTGATAATGTGCTGAACACAGAAGTGACCATTGAAGATCAGCTGGCCAAAGGCCTCAAGCTGGCCTTCGACACCTCTTTTGCTCCCCAGACAGGGTGGGTTTGAATATGTGTGTGTACTATGTAGACGTGTGAGGGTGTGTGAGAGGGTGTGTGTGTGTGTGTGAGAGTGAGACACAGACAGAGACAGAGAGTGTGAATTTCTACTTTTCTGTCATAAATTCTTGTTTTTTTTCCTTTTTTGGTCTAAATTTACATCATCATTTCAAAGACGATGGTGGAAAATTTCATTCAGGATTCTATCTTATCATATGATTTGACTTTTAGTTTATATGATCTGTTGTTCTGAACATAGTGCAGAAGCAGTTCTGTGATGATGTAAGGCTGTGGCAGTGTGGGTTTTTATTTATTTTTGTTTTTTTTATTTTATTCTTTTATATTGAGGATAACAGAATAAGCAGTCATGTGCTTTTTTTCATCCGGTCCCCGTGTGTATGCAGTTTTGTAAATATTGTCATCTGTTCCCACCGGCATACGATGGCCTACTCTTACGAAAAGCGGAACAGGATTTAACGTGTGCGCAAGATGTTCTCCGTGCGTCCGCACACGGGGCCTCGGTTTAAAGTCTCATCCGAAGGACTTTTGGGAGAGTAGAGTCAGCACTGATGTTAACTCCAGGAGAAAAATCTCAACCGGACTTGAACCCGGGTCGTCATTCTATCACTTTAAGTTCTGCAGCCAGTGGGTAAAAGAAGGCAGAGGCCAAGGAACTGGCCAAGCCAGCATCACTTCTCATTCCCAGTCATCCCTCAGTGTCAGACTCTAAAGCCACATTGGTATCAAGTAGTAAAGTGCACTGCATACATGAAAACATTGCTTACTGCACTTAGCACATTTGCAACGCAGGAATAGCTTAAAGGCCATCTTAGTCCTTGTCCAACAGTGCTATTTTGGAACAGTGGCAAGTCACTCTTTAACACAGTACCAGACTTAGGCTACTGCCTTAAGGCACGCAAGGCAAAATTCCTGACTGGATAGCTGGGTTGGGTTTCCAGGTGTGATGTAACACAGATGTATATCATATGTGACGCTCCACCACGAAACGCTTAGCACCTGACCTATTTTTCTGCTAGCAGGCATTAAAGGCACGTTGGGGTCAAGTTGTCAATTTTAAGATTTTGAGCTTCTATTCTACCTTATAACCAAATATCAAGGCATAATTTTGTTTCCTTTTGCCTTAAAACATATTTTAAAATACCCATGCCCTCATTCTGGCTACCCATTAGGATGCTTAAGTTGTCAATTTCTCATTTTGTCATTTCCTGCAGTATATCATTTCAAGTCGTAATAACTTTTGATAGAATCATCAGATTTTCAATCTGTTTTTTGTATTGTATAGCCCTGTTATTGCGAGTTAATGAAATGTCAATAACTGAAAATTTAGCTCGTGCAATGCAACTCCTTATGTGGTGGAGCGTCACATGTGGGTTTCTAGCCTACAAGTTATCTAGAAAGGTCTGTGTGTTCAAAGTAGTTGTTAGTAGAGTAGTACAGCGTAAAGTACCTCTCTTTTTAAGTTATATCTAACATAACTTTTAAACAAAGGCAGTAATTATCCAATAAAACCATAAGCACACACGACATTCTATGTGCACAAGCACAGCGGGGAGAGAGAGAGAGACAGAGAATTAATTTTAAATCATTGAAATTCAGTAATAGACACAATGACATGCCTATGGCAGTGTGCTTTTTTCTGATCTTTTTTTTTTCTTTTCTTTCTTTGTTGGTTTGGGTTGTTTGCCTGTTCTTCACTATATGAAGAAGAAATTAAACATTGGATAGATGAAAATCATAACACATATCTGACATTGCTTGACGTCTCTGATGGAAAAAATGATTAATCGTGTCAAATTGAATTTGAGTTTTGTGTGGTGTGTTCCTAACTGTGTCAATAACCCACTTCCCTCTTTGTTTTTATAACTTGGTCAGCTACACATGCAGCAGACGACATACGTTCATTCACACATATGATAAACTTCAAACTGCATCTTTTAATACTTGCAGTGCTGCTCTTCACACCAGCTTTTCTCAGATTAACCCATACATCTCGAGCAACATTGACTGCCATTCACATTTAGGTGTATACATCCTTGTAGGTTTTATAAGAATTTTTGTCACACAGATGGGAAAGGGTGGGTTTCTGAAGTACAGAGACATAGTAGGGAGTTTTGGCTGGCCCGCCTGCTGCTGTGTGGAATTTGGCTTGCTGCATGGCGGAATGGGTAGGGTCAGTCACAGGATAACAGAGCGGGTGTGGTGGAATGGGTAGGGTCAGTCAAGGATAACAGAGCGGGTGTGGTGGAATGGGTAGGGTCAGTCACAGGATAACAGAGCGGGTGTGGGGAATGGGTAGGGTCAGTCACAGGATAACAGAGCAGGTGTGGTGGAATGGGTAGGGTCAGTCATAGGATAACAGAGCGGGTGTGGTGGAATGGGTAGGGTCAGTCACAGGATAACAGAGCGGGTGTGGTGGAATGGGTAGGGTCAGTCACAGGATAACAGAGCGGGTGTGGTGGAATGGGTAGGGTCAGTCACAGGATAACAGAGCGGGTGTGGTGGAATGGGTAGGGTCAGTCACAGGATAACAGAGCAGGTGTGGTGGAATGGGTAGGGTCAGTCACAGGATAACAGAGCGGGTGTGGTGGAATGGGTAGGGTCAGTCACAGGATAACAGAGCGGGTGTGGTGGAATGGGTAGGGTCAGTCACAGGATAACAGAGCGAGTGTGGCACTGAGGAAAGGGGCAGATTTGGGGAAGGCTAATTGCTGTGGCCATATGAGCTGCCTGGTGTAATGGATTCCCAAGTTTAAATGCTTTCATATGCAAGAATAGCTTTATACCAAAAGCATTACAACTATTAAATAAGAAGCACTTAGAGAGAGAGAGAGGGGGGGGGGGGGGGGGGGGTTGGAGAGAGAAAGAAAATGATGATGAAAGTGTTGCATGTGTGGATTTTTAATTTTATCATTTTTTTCTTACAGAAATGTGTGAACACTTCTATGAACTTAAAAAAAAAATCATTATAAATTATCAAAGTATGTTTTCTTTCTTAACACAGTTGCTTTTCAGATTGTGTCTCTTCTTCTGAATTTTATTGTGTGTACATATGTGTGTATGTACTTGCATATAAATGTGAGTCCTATATATCGAGGGTTGCGTGGAGGCCTGCATAACCATGTTGCATAAAAATGTAGAAGAGTAGATGTATTTAATGATTTATAAAAGGTGCATGGGAACATTTTTTGAAAATAGGTCTTCATTTAAGTAAAAACAGACACATGAAGAAGAGAATTATAGCGTAATAAAACAGCAGCTTTTGATATGTGCTGTTTTTTTCCTTCTTTATTTTGTTGTAAAGACAGATTTTTTTGTGTTTTTTTTTCTTTCAAAGCATGTTCCGTACATTTACTACATGTTATATGTCTGTCTGGTGTTTAAGGAAAAAGAGTGGGAAAATCAAGACTGGATACAAGCAGGACTATGTGAATGTTAACGCTGATGTGGATTTTGACTTTGCCGGACCTACTGTTCATGGAGCTGCTGTTGTAGGGTGAGTGAGGAGTTGAAGAGATCCTGCAGAGTCCATGCAGTCATCAAAGCATCCTTTTTTTTTCTTTTTTTTTTCTTTTTTTTCTTTCTTTCTTTTTTTTTTTTTGTGCTGCCTCGTCTTCTGTGACGCTCTCGTACTGCTGTTCCCACGCCGCTCATTTCAATCTCCCCACCACAGCCATACCCAGATTCGTTGTGTCTCACCCCTGGGGTCGGGAGTCCACAGGGAACCCATCAGTATTAGGCCGCCGCGGGGCCACCAGCCAGAGGGGCCCTGCACTTCTGCTGGGTCACTTTGGTGGTGTTCAGTGGTGCCTGTTCTGAGCTAACATACGCAGGACACCACCTACTAAGCCCCCTACTAACGACAGTATTAGCTCAGTCGCGGAGCCAGACTGAGTGAGTCACCCACCTGAGGTGGCGACCACCACAACGTCCCTCCAACGACCGTCTCCCCGCGAACCCCAACCCCAAAGGCTTTGACACAAACTCACCACAGGCACAGAAGCGTATGGGGAAACCGAATCTGAGGTCACCATGAGACCAGAGCAACGGAGGCCACCGAATCAGAGGCAATTTTTATTATTGCATGATGATCAATGATGATGAGGATGATGTAATGATGCTGCTGTGGAGGTGCATCCGCTTTGAGACTACTTGACAGGGTTGTTCTCTACGCTTACTGTCATAATATATCCCGGCGTCAACCAGGCCCGAGAGATACAGACACCTGCAGTGTTGGTCAGGTAATTTGAGCAACACTCTCAAATTCGCATTTTTTAAGTGGATGAAGCTCGACTGTGTGGTCCCAGTCTCCCCACTGAGCCCACAGCACGCTCACTCTGGGTAGGAGCTGGCCGGAGTCAGAAAAAATCCCTATGACTTATGGGATTCGAACCCGCGACCTTCCAGTCCGGAATCCAAGGCGCTAACCACTGCGCCATGGCGGCTGGTTAATCATCAAAGCATCCTACTTTCACCGTTGGGTTGCCTTGTGTTAGAGAATGCTTTGATAATCATTGTAGCTGTTATTTCACATAGCGGTGGGATAGTGTAGTGGTTAGAATGTTGAACTTCTAATCTGACAGTGTGGATTCAAGTTAACACCTGTTTGAGAGGATTTTTCCCTGGAGTTGACATAAGTGCCAGCTCCAGTCTTACAGAATCTCATTGTTTGGTGAACCTTGCAGTTGTAGCTGAAGAGTTAAGGAAAGAACATGATTGCATGCACACTGGTAGTGTTGTGTTTAGACATCAGGGATCAGAATGCAACTACCTTCATGGTGGGCCAGCGGTCACATTTGCAAAAACATCACCATTGTTGAACCTCAGAGCTCTAGTTGTGGAACTCAGAGATAGAGAGAGAGATTTCATATTGTTTGATAAGAAATACAAACTTGAAATGATTACCAGATCAGCTAGTTGTATCTACATTGTCATAGCTGCTGTAGTATTTTAGGCTGTGCTCTGCTCACCAGTTGTGGTCAGCATTGCTTTGATATTTTGAAAACTGCTTAATCCTTTTGCTACCAACCGCAAATATTATAGCCATTGCATAAAGAACAGCCTTGCTGGTCTCGTTATTGTGTTTACTTCCTTGCAAAGGCAAAAACTTGTCAGCATGTTTTAAGCAGTTTTTCAGCAAGGTTTCAGTAAATTTTGATGCATTTTTTTTTGTTATCTTTGTGGTGGTTGGTTTTGTTTTCTTTTAGAGTTATTTTTTGTTATTTCTTTTGTAAAGCGGCCGGTTGTATACATCTGTGTTGCTGCTAGAAACACTTCTCCTAGAGAAGTGGTGATTGTTCTGTATGAAACGCAGCACACCCAGTAAAAAAGTAATGAGTGTAGTAAATAATTGCGCTTGATTGTTCTGTATGAAACGCAGCACACCCAGTAAAAAAGTAATGAGTGTAGTAAATAATTGCGCTTGATTGTTCTGTATGAAACGCAGCACACCCAGTAAAAAAGTAATGAGTGTAGTAAATAATTGCGCTTGATCTGTATGAAACGCAGCACACACCATAAAAAAGTAATGAGTGTAGTAAATAATTGCGCTTGATTGTTCTGTATGAAACGCAGCACACCCATAAAAAAGTAATGAGTGTAGTAAATAATTGCGCTTGATTGTTCTGTATGAAATGCAGCACACCCAGTAAAAAAGTAATGAGTAGTAAATAATTGCGCTTGATTGTTCTGTATGAAATGCAGCACATCCAGTAAAAAAAGTAATGAGTGTAGTAAATAATTGCACTTGATTGTTGTATCCAGTACATTTCCACATAATGCTGTACCATTTCCATTCATAAGATAAAGACTTGAATTTTTATTGATTTTTTTTTTCAAAATATTTCATGTGTTTTCTGTCAAAATCCTACATATTTTCCATGATTGTGAATTCTCTCATCCTCTGAACTCAAAACATGTAACATTTTATTTTCCATTTATTTTCCTTGAATAAGTGATATACTTTTATATACTTTGAACCAATTTTTAAATTTCAAGGATTTCGTCGTTGTTGCATTAATGATAGGGTTTACCTTCCTTTCACCCGTTATAGAGTGTTCCAGGAGTTAGAGGTTGTTGTTGGGGGGCCATTTGTTTGTGCTTTTTGACAGTTGTTGGCGGGCCATTTGTTTGTGCTTTTTGACAGTTGTTGGGGGGCCATTTGTTTGTGCTTTTTTACCTTTATGGTTGGCCAGGGCGTCGATACAAGCAAGGACAGTTGAGTTAGTTTTATACCCAGTTTTAAACTGCATAGTCACACACTTTTATATGAGTTTTAAAATATGACGAGGTTACAGCCCCGATATGGCCTATGTGGTCAGTGGGGCTATAAGCAACATGATTGGATTGGATTTGACAGTTGTTGGGGGGCCATTTGATTGTGCTATTTGACAGTTGGGGGGAGGGGGGGGGGGGCATTTGTTTGTGCTATTTGATAGTTGTCGGGGGGGCTTTTTGTTTGTGCTATTTGACAGTTGTTGGGGGGCCATTTGTTTGTGCTTTTTGACAGTTGTCGGGGGGCTTTTTGTTTGTGCTATTTAACAGTTGTTGGAGGCCATTTGTTCGTTATGTTTTGTCTTATGCTGTTTGATCTTACTTTACATTTTAGATTTTGGGTGGTTGAGTTTCCATCATTTTTGTTGCAGATTTTCCACACAAGGCAGAAGAAGAAGAAGGTTGCAGATTTTCAAAATACTCAAAAGAGAATATGGTCGATTATAGGCATTAGATGGCTAAAGTTAATGCAACTACTTTGCGGTGGTAGGTAACATGAGCTGAAGGAAAAGAATAGTGCTACTAAAGTTTTCAGTCATCAATTTGTCGTTGCCTTGGTTTCATGAATCCAAGATGTGAAGAAAATGTCAGCAAATATTTTGCAGCGGTGGATAGGTTCGTCATCAGAAGCATTCTCTGCACTCTGCAAAATCTGAATTTGAAGATTTAAAAAAAAGAAAAAAAAAATATGTGGAACACATGGTTGGTATGGGTAAACAAGAAAACAAAGGCATGTGCCATGTTTCTTTTTATTTAGAAAGAGTTGAACAGGATGTGGCATTTTCTGTCAAAGAGGCGACTTGCAGATCTATGTCAATGCCTTAGAGCAAGAACAGCTTATCTGAAAAATTACCAGTTCAAATGGAGTTTTTTGTATTTGGTAGAATTCAGTCAACTTTCAGATGACAATATGGTAGAATAAATCTTTCATAAATTTAAAGGTAATTGAAGAAATAGTTCTTGCTCAAAATGACACTTGTAGATTTCTCAAGTTAAACTAAAAGTTCTATTGGGCAGCATCATGCTTTTTTTTTTTTAGCAGACCTGTGCATCGTCTGTATTTTTCTGTATTTGTTCCAGAAAAAGTTGGAAAACCCAAAAATACAATTTCATTTATCAAAATCCAATTTTTGTCCCCCCCCAAAATTGAAAATCGAAAACATCTGCTATTGTTTAGCAACTCCGTTCATCGTGTGGTACGTCATCTGCTACTGTTCAGATACTAGTCTCCCCTTAGGCTAATTGGCATGTGCTTGGCACCTCTTTGAACATGACAGAAAGTGATGTAAGTTTTCGTGGAAAAACTGACCAAACTGACACTCACAAGCAAAAAAACGCAAATGCAATTATATTTTACAAGGGTAATATATTAAGTTACAAGACTTTTTTTCTTCCTGCCCTCAAGAAAGATGTGGAGTAAACGCAAAATGACGTTAACAGGCCAGGGTGGGGCTAGAAGAGGTACAGTTGCCAATATAGATTTACAAACAGCAAAATTGGCTGTTTGTTTTGCCGAGTAAGGTGTGAAACCTGCGCTACGTCTTGTGTGTTGGACTGCTGGCAAGCGAAATTTAAGCTAGCTTTCGCAAGTGGTGTCGAAAAGTGGAACACTGTCACAAAATAGCAAACCACAGCACTTACATTATAAAACTAAAAGTGCTGATTTCTTGCCAAATTATGGAATAGTAAACATTTCATATCTTCAGAAAATTAGTTAATCATTAAAACGGCAGAGTGACTGGTTCTGAAGTTACATTGCATCAAACATGGCCTCCACTCTGCTGCTGTACTGGACAGCAGCAAAGTACACACACACACAGGGCTTGTTTTCTGGTCATGCAAACTATCATGATGAGTGCACTCTGTGATCAGATGAATTTTAAATCTGCTTTTGTACAGGGGCTTCCAACTTGATATTAAACTGAGAAAGGCATATGATCTATCTTCACAAGAGAGAGTATTGTCTTGAGTCTCTCTCTCTCTGTCTCTCTCTCTGTCTCTGTCTCTCTCTCTGTCTGTCTCTGTCTCTGTCTCTCTCTCTCTGTCTCTCTCTCTCTCTCTTGATTGGTTCACTTATGTGGTACTTCATTGATTTACTGATTTATCAATAATTGAATTGTAATATGACTGACTGATTTCTTAATATGTTACATTTATTTGTTTATTAATTCATTGATTTATTCATATTTCTTTCATTTTGTCCCCATGAGGGCCTGGTGTAAAGAAGCCTCTGGCTTACCCAATTACCCTCATTAAAAAGTTTGAGTTCTCTCTCTCTCCTCTCTCTCTCTCTCTCTCTCTCTCTCTCTCTCTCTCTCTCTCTCTCTCTCTCTCTCTCTCTCTCCCCCCCCCCCCCAACTGTTTGTTAAGATATTTAATACGCAAATACAGTCTATAGTGCAGTATGGTTCTGAATTCTGGGGCCTAGATGTAAAAGCTGCTGAGCTCTGTGAGTCTGTTCATTTGTTTGGACTGAAAAGGTTTTTAGGGGTTAGAAAGAAAACACCAAATGATTTAGTATATGGAGAAACAAGCAGATACCCTATTTTCATTAATTCTGCCGTTAGGTGCATACAGTACTGGTTTAAATTATTAAAGATGAATTAACGATAGGCTACCACGAAAGGCATATAACTTGTTGCTCGATTTAGATGCAAAGGGTAAAGTTATTTGGGTTTCTAATATACGAATATGTTTATCTGAACTGGGACTTGCTATACCAGGGTGTAGGACAAACAAATGCATAAATTTATTAAAACTCTTCATCAGAGAATGGTAGATTGTAGATAGCAAAAGTGGGAAAACCATATCAACTCTAGTGATAGATTTGATATGTACAGGGTTTATAGTTCAACACATGTAGTAAAGAAATACCTTTCAGTAAACATGGATAAACACTTGAGATTAGTTCTAACTAGATTTCAATGTGGCATATCGGACATTACTGCACATGCTCTCCGCTATACAAGAATATCTGCTACCGATATGTTATGCCCACTATGTAAAGAATCAATTGAAGACGAAGTCCATTTTGTTTTGAAGTGTTCTGCTCTCACTAAGTTACATGTAAAATTCATTCCTGAGAAATTCTATGCCCGACCTTGTTTATTCCAGTTAGGTTGCTGATGGCATCAGTCCATGATAAAATTGTTCAAAATCTGGCTCTAATTTTTTTTTTTTAAGGCTTTTCAGTTATGAGAAAAACTTATGTCCTAGGTTATCTTGTGTGGGATATCAAAAGTATTGCTTGCTGTTTTGTATTTGGTATAAATATATGTATTGGTGTTTTTTTTTTTCTGCCCCCCTTCATATGGGGCTGTGGCCTTAAATAAATGAATCATCTGAACTAACCCCCTTCTCTCTCTCTCTCTCCTCTCTCTCTCCTCTCTCTCTCTCTCTCTCTCCTCTCTCTCTCTCTCTCTCTCTCTCTTCTCCATGCCCCCCTCCCCTCTTCACTAGTTTGAAGTAGTTAACCCAACCCTGTCTTCTTCTGTCTGTGTCTTCTGTCTGTCTGTCTCTCTCTCTCTGTTCTGTTCTCTCTCTCTGTCTGTCTGTCTGTCTGTCTGTGTCTGTCTCTCTCTGTCTCTCTCTCTCTTCTGGTCTCTCTCTCTTCGTCGTCTTCTGTCTTCTCTCTCTCTTCTCTCCTCTCTCTCTCTCTCTCCTTCTCCCCCCCCCCTCCCCCCCTCTCTCTCTCCCTCTCTCTCTCTCTTTTTACATTGATGTTTTGTTGGCTTTTTTTTTAAGAGTATTGTTTGTTTGCCTTTTCTTTGAGGGTATGTGGGTATTGGGCCTATTTAGTTATTAGGATGTGTTTGTATTGGTTTGTTTTATTTTATCATGATGTATCCCTAAGGGTGGGGACTGTATGTAAAAAAGCGCATGGGTTCTTATTCATTATCCTCGAAATAAAAGAACTTGATTTTATTTGATCTTCCTCCTCTTGTCTTCCCCACATTCCCCTCTTCGCTAGCCTTCCTTTATCCCACCCCCACCCCTTTCTTTAGCAATAACACACACACACACACAGATTTTTTTTTATTAGATAGATGGTTTGATGAAAAAAAGCAAATTTATTGCTTACTCATTGCACCATCTGGAAATAAAATTTTTACTTTGAATTGATTCACACACACACACACACACACACACACACACACACACACACACACCACACACACACACACATCTATTTTTGTATCTTCCTTTTTGAAAGAAGTGATAAATTTGAACGTATCCAAGACAATCCCATCACTTGTCAAGTGATCAGACCTGTGCACATTTTGTAGTTGATGAAAATAACAGCTTAATGAAGTTTTGTACAGTGGAAAGAAATCAGAAGGGGGGGGAGCAAGCAAATTAAGAAGTAAAAATGAAAAAAAAAAATTTCCCCTATGAAAAAGTGTGTCACGAACAATGGGAAAAAAACCTGAAAATTGCCATGAAAATGGCCACTCCCACTCGCCTCCCACCTCCCTATCTCTTTCCCTCTTCATTAGGTTAGTCTTCCCTAGCCTACCACCCCCTCCCCCCCACCCTCTTACAGCACACACATACACACACACCAAGGCAAGATTTGTTGGGAAGAAAGCAGGAAAATGAACGGAGAGGACTGAAACAGAGCAAGACAGGAGATGGCATGAAGGAAAGGGTTAATTAAAGTAGAAACAGATTTTAGAAAGTGGGAACACCATTTTTGTGGAAATATTTGTGACACCCTGACAGAAAGGGAGACAAACACTTCAGGATATAATTATAACTAGTTCACACATCCTGTCTGTGTGGTGACATCTTCTGGGTTTGTTTTTTTTTTCATTTAGGCTTCAATTTTTATTATTTTTTTTTTTAAGAATTAATGTTTGCACACACATTGATATGAATTTTTCTCCTGCTGCTTTTGGTTGAGTTGGTTTATTTTTTAAGTCGGGGTTCGCTGTTCATGTTGGCTTTCATTATACCATAAACCTAGAGTACTATAACTATCATTAGAGCAGATAGTCCAAGTTTATGAAGATTTTGATGATGTGTTTAGATACAATGGCTGGCTGGCTGGCTACCAGATGGCCTTTGACACAGCCAAGTCCAAACTGGCCAAGAGCAACTTTGCTGTGGGCTACACCACCGGAGACTTCACGCTCCATACCAGCATGTGAGTCAGTGTGCCAACTGTGTATAGTTTGGTTATGATTTTGCACATACCATCTTTTGGAAGCGAAAAGCAAAACACAACAAAGCAACTAAAAAAGCAAAATGAAAATCCAATTAACAGAATAAAAAAACACAACAAAGCAAAAACAAACAAATGACAGACCTGTCAACACAATCTATCTGAGAATCAAAACAGTATTCTTCTGTTCACACGGCTGCTCAAAACAGGAAAAATCTGACTCTAGTTGGCGGCTGGCTCTGCACTCTGTAACCAAAATTCCATCCCACCGCTATCTAGGGCACCTCTCGGTCAGGGGTCAAAGTCCAGCATCTGGCGTTGTTGCTACACTTTCCTTCTTTGCCGTCTATTAGGCTAGCCACTAAGCAAATTTCTATTTGAAAGGCTTTTTTGACCAAATGCTGCCGGATTCCCACAATTTTTTCAGAGTTCATACTTTTGGTGAATAAAACTTCAATACTTGCTTTACATGTTTGTAGTGACTATTGCAATGCGTATTTTTGTTAACTATTTTAAAATGATTTTTTACGAACATGGGGTCTCCCAAGAAACGAAGGGGTGAGTGTTGGCTTGTTCATGACTTTAAGAGGCAAAGCATCTTTATCTGTGAGGAATTCTGTAGATTTTTAAAAAAATCAGGAGACTGTTCTCTTTTGTTGTGCCTTTTGTTTTATGTGAGTCTTGTACTTGATCGCTTACTTAGTTTTTTTGTTTTTTTAACCGTTTGCTTATTTGTACAGTTGTTTGAGTGCTGCTTTGTTTGCTTGTCACGGCTGTCTGCAGTAGTGCTGAAATGGGACATTTAGTAGACAGTAGCGCCATCGAGGCTCCACTCGCCTGCTGGCACTGCGTGGACTAAACGGAAAGGGGACGCTGGCTGCGGCCTTCTTTGTTATGTATATTTCTGGGGCTGTATTTGCGATTTATGGTGTGTTTGAATATCTCCGTATTGATGTGAAATTCACTTTTGATCGCTGTGATTTTTGAACATGTGATTTGTGGGGACATCTGCTTTATGTCTGTCTTTTGACAACTGCACTCCTTGATGCTTTTAAGTTCGCGCCCAGTGTACTGACCAAACTTTGTGTGTGTGTGTGTGTGTTGGGCCCTCATTCTCCATCAGTTGTGATGCAGGTGCTGGAATTCTTACCTCTGTGCTAGACTCTGTATGTATGTTGTGTAGCTGGATGATTTTCAGTGTACTGTTGTTTAATTCGTGCTGGTTTTGTTTCTGTCACTCTTTCTGTAGCGTGATTTTTAGCTCTATTGTTGTGCTTACATGGTTATATGCTTTTATAAGTGTGTGTGTGCACGCACCCGCATGCGTGTGTGTGCATGCCTGTGTACGTGTGTGTGTGTGTGCTGATTATGGAGGTGCTTACCCATTCAGTTATAGAACACAAAAGACGAGTAGATTCGCTGTGTCGTTTTTGTGGTAACCATGTTCTCCGACAGCAAAAGGATAAAGGATGGAAAGCTAGACTTTATACGTATTATGCCGCTGATTTATTACTGTATTTCAATCTCGATGTAGCAAGTGATGAAGAAGGCAAGCAGTCCCAGTGTATCTGTATGAAATGCTACAGGGCGCTCATAAAGCTAAGATGTTCTCAAACAGAAGATCAGTACAAAACTATAAAAGAAAGTGCTGTGTGTAACATTGAAAGAATGTCAAAAATCTGGACAACTTTCGATTCAGATCTTTCAATCACTCAGTGCACAGCGTGCAACTCTTTCAGTCAACATGCTGTGGTGGTCGTCCCCCCAAAAAATCGGCACCTGTCAAAAGAGCCGCACAGGAAACAGTCGAATGGTCAGATCAATGTCTGGATAGTGATGTCAGCATGTCAACGTCATTTTGTCAGTCTACGTCAACCCCAGTTAAAAAACCAAGAACATCAGACACACAAACATCTCCAATCACGCCCAAGACTTTTGTCACTGACACAGCAGTGTCCCCCTTCCTGCAACTGAAAAGCAAGACAGTGTATTTAGACTCAGATGAGGAAGACATTGATAAACCTCTGACTGAAGAAGAAGAAAAGCTACTGACATGACTGGTGCATAGGAAATTGCAACAGTCAAGTGACAAAATGACAGTCAGATGCAAGACCAGAGGCCAGCCAATAGTGTTGAAGAAGGTCACACAACCCCGCAAATCTTCTGGTTTAGCAGCATCCCCACTTAGGAAAAGACGGTCTCACATGATTCAGAAAATTAGAATGAATATGTCAGGGAATAGTACAGAAGACATTATCAAGCAGCAGGGATCTGAGATTAAGAGATCAGCTCGCAGCCACAGGCAAGAAATATTGAAAGCTGCAGGATGTGGCCCAGTGACAGTGACCAGCAAACAAGCAGTGGCACTGAAAGCTGCCACAGGGTCAACCTGGGGAACTCACAGAATTGGAAAGAGATTTTTGCTCCAGTATCGGAGTGAAATTTGAATGTGAAGGGAAAGAGGGAGGCTCGGAAAGAAGCAATGTTTGGAGAAATAGAAAAGACAAAACTTACTTTCACTGATGACGAGGGAAGACAAAAACAGGAGGACAGACTAGTTGGAAAACTCAAAGATATTCCCCAGGTGGTCAAAAACTTGTTAGATCAGTATGATGAAAACAACAAACTGACATGGCATGACAATACAATACCGCAGGATGAGATCTGGGTGAAGATTGGAGGGGGGACATTCAAACGCATGCTCCAAATCGCAAATCTTCACAACCCAAACTCCAAACATAACACGTGTCTTCTGACCATTGTGGACTGCAAAGACAGTGCAGACAATTTGAGGAGAATCATAGATCCCTACAAACAACAGCTGGCTGCTCTGCAGTTAATGACTTGGATAAACAAAAGAATAAGAGTGTTTCTGTTTGGGGACTATGACTTTCTTCTCAAACTGTATGGACTGTCTGGCGCTCAGGGGAGACACCCATGCCTATACTGCACAGCATCCAAATCACAGATGCAAGCTACCCCTCACTGCAATGATGGCAACATCACACAGCGCACTTTGCAGGGCATCAGAAAAGACCACAACAGATACAAACATTCCAAACACAAAATTGTTAAGATGCACAACAATGTAATTAGAAAGCCTATCATCAATGTAGAACTTAGCCAGGTTGCACCTCCATATTTGCACATCCTTCTGGGAGTGGTCAAAAAACATCATGACCTCCTGGAAGGGAGTGCCATTCTCTAGATAAACAAATAGGCCAGTCACTAGCCAGCCAGGGAAGATTCAAACCATATTTGTGACGCTCTACCACATAATGAGACGGAGTGCACCTGAGGTCAATTTTAAGTTATTGACATGTTATTAATGTGCAATAAAGTGGCTATCAAATACAAAAAACAGATTGAAAATCGGACAATTCTGTGCAACATTATTACAAATTGAAATGATAAGACTGCAGGATGGGACAAAATGAGAAACGGGCAAGTTTAATTTTAGTAACAGGTTGTCAGAATGAGTGCTTTGGTATTTTCAAAACACATCTAAAAGCAAAAGGAATAAAAATTATGCCTTGATATTTCATTATAAGGTAAAAAAAACCAGATCTAGTTTAATAATCAATCAAAATCTCAAAGTGACAACTTGACCCCCACCTGCCTTTAAAGGCTCCTAGCGCAAAATTGGGTAATGTGCTAAGCGACTCATTTCGTGGTGGAGCGCCACATTTCATGTGTGTTTAGTAGTCTGTGTAATCTTTAAATGTGCATACAAAGTTGATACCAGCCTTATGCTGCATGTATTGAATAAACCCTAGTCGTGTTTGGTATCGGTGACTTTGTCAGTTCATTGCAGATCTAGCGATTACCATTGCGGCCAGTTTGCTTCCGGTTTACATGGAATGTTGATGGGAAAAGCACAGTACCCTGTTTAGACAGTCTGGCACCACAGGCCACTGCTTACACAGCGATAGCATTAGACAGGCACGGCCCTCCAACCCGCCGAGATAAGTGCGATTTAATTGGGGCAAAGAGCAGAGCGCACAAAGGGCCCGCCTGTCCTGTTTACTGGCTCAGCTGACAGCCATGCTGGGGAAGGGGGAGAGAGGAGAGGGTGCAGACACAGTTACTTCCCTGCTAAATAGTACGCTCTGAACAACCGTGTTGTGCTTTGTTGGCGTTTTAAAAGTTTACTTTGTCGCAGTAATTGTTTGAGTGTCAGCAGAGTGCATTTTGTATGTCTGTGCATGTGCACGCATGTGTGTGTGTGCATGCGTGTGTGCGTGCATGTGTGTGTGTGCATGCATGCATGTGTGTGTGTGTGTGCGTGTGCAGGTGTGTGTGTGTGCGTACACGTGTGTGTGTGTGTTCCTTTTTTAATTTTTTGATTTTATATCGAGGATAATGGGATAAGCACTCATGCGCTTTTATTACATCTAGTACCCGTGTGTATGCAGTTTTGTCAATTTTGTCATCTGTTAACACTGGTACATAATGGCTTACCTTTTGAAAAGTGGAACGGGTTTTTACGTGTGCGCAGGATCTGCGTGTTGTGTGAGTTTGTGCATGTGTGTGTGTGTGTGTGTGTGTGCATGTTTGTGGTGCGTCGCGTGTCTGTAGACAGAGAGAGACAATGTGTGGGTTAGTTAGTTCTTCAGTTTAACGTCCTTCCACTAAATAGTGATATCAGACGGGAAAGTGTATATGAGTGAGTGAGTGTGTGTATGGAGGGGTTAGGAGGGGGGGGGGGGGGGGGGGGGGTTGGGATGGGCACATAGCTAAATTTCTGCATTAAACAACTATATGAACCAAAAATTAAAACCATAGAACAAGAATAATAAAAGAAAGAAATAACATCTTAAACACTAACTTTGCAATTCATATAACTAGTTAAAATAATAATAATAAAAAAAATAATAATAACTAATGACCATTACATCATAAAAACCTGATAATAGGACTATGACTTAATGACAATACAATTTCTTTCTTTAGCGAAATGTCTTTTAGAATTTGCTCTAAGCAAACGTATGTGAAAACAGGTAAAAAGTTTTTCAAATCTCTGCATTCTAAAAGAATGTGACTTAATGTAATATTTTCGCCACAGATACATGTTGCTTTTTTTGAAAATTTCGATCTAAGAGCATTTAGCTTGAATCTGTAAATAAGAGATACAACATTTCTATATTCATGAGAGTTACGGCATTTGATCTTATCAAAAGATAATAAATGGGTTACATCATCATTCTGGTGAGAACCAATACTTTGTTTCTTTTTAAAATGTTTCCAACATGCATTCTGTAGCATGCTATAGCCCTCATGAACAGATAAGGGGACATTAATGCTGCAGGACCCATCAGTGTGCTTTGCTCCACATTTTGCTACTTTGTCAACTATTTCATTAAAGTAGATACCACAATGGGAAGGAATCCAGCAAAAGGTAACACAGGTGCCTCGTAACATCAGAAAATGAATTAGATGTCCAATGTGTGGGTGTGGGTGTGTATGTGTGTGCATGTGATTGTGTGCGCACTGGCACACATGCGCACGCACACGTGTGTGTGTTGTTTATTTTTTGAGTATTTTTTTTTCCTTGATGTCAAAGTGTAGGCTTCAGTGTAGTTTCTTTTTTTTTCCCAACACAGAAGTAGACATGCTTTTGATCACAACATAAAAGCCTGAGTCATTTGAGAGCTGTTTCTGCCTGATGACAGTGTACAGTACTGACAAGACATTTGTTTTCTACTGTGTGCTCAGGCCATATGAACTGTACTGGAATTGGTAAGTGAACAAACCTTCAGCTGTTGCAAGGAAACCGCTAAAATCTGATGAAACAGTGGACTGTGTACGTGCTGTATTGCCGTGACCATGCAGTCTTACAGTGAAGTCGCATAGCCAACATTAATGACTGCCAGACTCTCACCCCACGCTCTTCATTGCCCTGCTTCTCGCACTGCCATGCGCAGTAGCCTACAACGGTGTGTTCATCTATGGCCTCGCTGTGCCCACAGGAAGAAGTCGGCAGCCAAAAAAACCAATTAGTCTGCATGGAGACATGTTCCATGTTTTCTCTATGTTCATTGTTTGTATATTTATAAATGTCTGGTTGTAGAGAGTTATTTTTGTGATTGTGTTCCTTTAAAGGTAGGTGGGGGTCAAGTTGTCAATTTTGTGATTTTGATTGATTATTAAACTAGATTGGTTTATTTATCTTATAATGAAATATCAAGGTATAATTTTTATTTCTTTTGCTTTTAAATGTGTTTTGAAAATACCAAAGCACTCATTTTGACAACCTGTTACTAAAATAAACTTGCCCGTTTCTCATTTTGTCACATCCTGCAGTCTATCATTTCAATCTATAATAATGTTGCACAGAATTGTCCGATTTTCAATCTGTTTTTTGTATTTGATAGCCACTTTGTTGCACATTAATAACATGTCAATAACTAAAAATTGACCTCATGTGCATTCCGTCTCATTATGTGGTGGAGCGTCACATATATTATAAATGTCTGGTTTGTAGAGAGTTGATTTTTGTGATTGTGTTTCTGCCTGTCCCTCTCCTGTTTATCTTCATCTATGTTTTGACTGCTATCACATTAACTAGTATGAAAGAAAGTATATGGAGTTTGGTGTCAAAATAAAGCTTGTTTAAAGCTGATTTTAAAGAAATCTTTTTTTGTCTTTCTTTGGCAATTTGTTGTACAAGACAACGTGTGAAAGAAACAATGGTAAGTTATGACTGAACACGGCAATAGCGCAAGCTGCTATTGCCGCCTTTCCTTTTTCCCCGTTTATTTATATCAACGCCCTCCCAGCTGCAGGTCATGAACTTTGACTGGGGAATTAAAGAGACTGAAATGAGAAGCCGTGTTTAGGCTTTTATATCTCTCACCTTTTTTTTTTCTTTTCCTTTGTTTTTCAAACAGGCATATTTTATTTGGTGCAGTAATGAATATATTCAAAAGTGACTGGTTAATGTGTTCAGAAATAATTTGGGGCAAAAAGGTCAGGATGAGAAGAAAGATTGGGAGAGCATCATAGAAAACAGAATAAGAAAGGTTTGGGACAATGGATATTTGAGAGGAAGGCAACAGCATGCTGTTATAATTATGGCCAATTTGGGAATAATACTTCTATGATTATCAGAGTTACTTGAAAAAGATAGTTGGAGCGTAACCAAGCATTAAGACTGGTGGTGTTTCCTTGATTCCTTCAACTGAAAAAGGTATGGAAATAAGAGAAAGGAGGAAGACCTTTCACCTTGCCTTCAAAAGATTTGGGGGGGCACAGCTTCCCTCTAAATGTGTAATCAGGGTCTTATCGGACTCCAGCTGGCTCCAACCTTGAGTGACGACAATGCTGTGGACTTGTTAGGAAGACTGGGACCACACAGCTGAGCTTCATACACTTTACGGATGCTATTTAACTCTCAGAGGACGGCTGTCCACTAAAGCGGATCAGTGTAAAGCAACAGTTTTGGACGGCTGTCTGCTTTAGCAGATTTGCTGTTTGCAGATTTTTCACACAGCGGCCACATTGATACTATGACTAGTGCAGCTTAACATAGCTTTGTGAGCCTATCCAAGGTCAAATGCATAGCGTTGTTGGGTGATTCGGTGTGGTCTAAACTCATTGTTCATGGTTGCAGAGTAGCAGACATGGAGTAGCAACATGAAGTACAAAATTTGCAGTATTTTCTTCATGCTAGTGAAGGCTCAAGTATTGAAGTGAGAGCTCCAATCTTTCAATATGTTCTAACCCAGCATAAGTTCATAAGATTTCATTTTCTTACTATGTGTTTTGTATTTTTTATGATTTTTTTTTTTATAGACATTACAAATGGGCCGTCTGTGGGGAAAAGCAAGGGAGTGTACTGGCCATCCCGAGTGAGTTAAAGAGCATTGCTCAAATAACATGAACAAAACTGCTGGTGTCAGATCTCTCATGCCCTCTTGACGCCAGGATATATTATGTGTCTACATGCATACTTGAATGTGTGTGTGTGTGTGTGTGTGTTTTCAGCAACGATGGTCAGGAATTTGCTGGTTCCATCTACCAGCGGGTGAACCGTGACCTGGAAACAGCTGTCAATCTGTCATGGACTTCTGGCACCAATGCCACCCGCTTCGCTCTGGGTGCCAAATACACTTTAGACAAAAATGCTTCTGTCAGTGTAAGTCATCACAGTTCAGAAGAATTTTCTTCAGAATATTTTGATATCATTTATTGTTTGGTGTGGGTTTTTTGTTTGTTTGCTTGTTTCTATGTTTGTTTTTGAGGTGGTTTTTTTGTAAATGTATCAGCAGACCTGTGCACCTTCCGTATTTGTTCCGGAAAAAGTTGGAAAATACGGAAATATGATTTTATTCATCAAAATCCAATTTTTGTCAACAAAAAATCTGGAAATCTAAAATGTTGTCTTCTATTGTTCAGCGATGCCGTTCATCTCGTGTTACGTTGTCTGCTAGGAACAATCATTTAAGTTACTCGTCTCCCATTATGACGCATGCACACAGCATCAATTTCAAAACAACATGGCGGATAGTGGTGTAGACTTTCAAAGCGGAAAAACAGGCCAAACAGACATGCTTGCAAGCAAAGAAAGACGTGGAGTAAATGCAAAATAATGCTAACAGGCCAGGATGGGGCTAGAAGAGGTACAGATGCGGATATTTATGCGCAGACAGCAAAATTGGTGGTTCATTTTGCCGAGTAATGTTTGAAACTTGCACTACATTTCTGGCATTGGGCTGCTCGCCAGCGAAAGTTGAGCTTTCATTCGCAAGTGGTGTCAGAAATACGAACGCGGTTGGAAAATAACAAACCACGGCACTTTAGTTGTAGAAGTGCTGATTTCTTGTCAAATCACGGAACAGTAAGCCTGTCGCATCTTCGGGAAATCAGTTGATCGTTAAAATGGCAGAGCAACTGGTTCTGAAGTTATATCGCGTTGAACACGGTCTCGCTCTGCTGCTGTACTGGACAGAAGCAAAGCACACACATACTCTAGACTTGTTTTCTGGCCATGCAAACTATCATGATGAGTCCACTCCGAAATCAGATGAATTTTTAATCTGCTTCTCTATGGGGGCTTCAGTATGATATGAAAATGAGAAAGGCATAGGACCTTCATCAATCTTCACAAGAGAGCATCTCTCTCTCTCTCTCTCTCTTTCTCTCTCTCTCTCTCACACACACACACACACACACACACACACACACACTCACTCACTCACTCACTCACTCACTCAGATGAGACTTTAAACCGAGGCCCTGAGCGGCCCTGAGGCTCAGGGTTCGTATGGTCCTTGAAAGTCCTTGAATTTTGGACCCCCATTGTCAAGGCCTTGAAAGTCCTTGAAAATCAGGCATATGCCTCCAGGTCCTTGAAAAGTACTTGAATTTTACTTTTACCAAAGACTAAGAGGGATAATAAGCGAGAGAGAGAGATCAATATAGTAAGGTCAGGTATGGTACTCTCTACAAATTCGTGGAAATTTGCTAAAAGAAAAATGAAGAGAAAAAAAAAAAAAGAAGAATAAAGAAACCCATGAAAGCAGGTCAAGGGAAATAACTCTTCCATGCCGGTTAGTAATTACTTCCCTTCTCTGCTTTATGTCACAAGGCAATCCAAGCCTTGGTAGGCCTAGCAAGAGAACTTTTTCTGTTGAAAGACCATGTGTACCAACAATGGGTGTAAAGTTTCATGATAGGGATGGACTAGCAGCTCTAATATAAGGCAGAAAGGGGGGGGCGGAGGGGCTTTCACTGGCTGTTCCACTTGGGGTCAGAGAGCAATGTTTACACAAGTCAGCACGCCACTAGCCTCCTCTTTTTCATGGAGAGACACCCTCTCTCTCTCTCTCTCTCTCTCTCTCTCTCTCTCTCTCACTCTCACTCACTCACTCACTCACTCACCCTCTCTGTCTGTCAGTCTCTCTCTCACACACACGCATGCACGCAATCACTCACTCACTCACCACTCACTCACTCACTCACTCACCCACTCACTCACTCACTCACTCACTCACACACACACACACACACACACACACACACACACACACACACACACACACACACACAACCACACATACACACTGGAAGTAATTGACTGACCTACACAAGCATGCCCTCGCACACATACACACACATACACACACACACACACACGCACACGCACACTTCTATCTCTCTGTCTCTCTCTCATTTTGTCCACCTCTCCCTGTCTCTTACACACACAGACAGACACTCACACACCTCTTTCCCCCCCCCCCCCTCTCTCTCTCTGTTTCTCTGTCTATGTGTGTCTGTCCTTCCTTTCTCTTTCTTCCTCTATCTGCATTAGTACACATTTGTCTAGAAATATACTCATTTTTGCTAAGTGATTACTTGGGTATAGAACCTCCTTTAGATTGAAGAAATGACAGAAAAAGTCATACTTGGAGAGCTTATTTTAGGGCAGAAATTGCTTAGTATCAAGAACTGAAATTAGTTCAAGGAGAGGCCGTTAAACAGGCTAGAATTGTTAAAAAACCTTTGGCGTTGCCCCCTGACCCCCACAAGGGGCTCTGCCCCTTGACCCCGCCAAGGGGCAATGCCCCCCCCCCCCCCCCCCCCCCAGTTTTTTAACTGTCAATTCCCAACACTGCAACACTGAAACTTCATGGGGCATCACAGACAACATGGGGGCGTGCATACAGTTATATAAGGGTGGAATTGTAGTAAAATTGCTTCAGGATTGAATTTTTTTTTCAGGATTTGGAATGTCTGGAGGACAAAAAAATTGGGGTTTCAGGATTGAGAGATTATTTCACTTTTACCCATGCTTAGATTGAAATTTTTTATGCTAAGTGCACACTTTAGGCCAATGATTGTTTTTGAGTTAGCCCAGTTAACTGCAGTAGAAATATTCAATCTTGTTAAGAAGAAAATTTGCACCAAATGGCTATAGATGGTTTTCTTTTCAGCTGTAAAGTGTGTAGACATTGTTAAAATGCAATCACTATTTGTCGATGGAAGTCCTTGAAAATTGAGAGTGAGGTCCTTGAAAGTCCTTGAAAAGTCCTTGAATTTTCTTCTCAAAGATCTGTATGAACCCTGATCTTGCGCACACGTTAAATCCTGATCCGCTTTTCGTAAGAGTAGGCCATCGTGTGCCGGTGGGAACAATTGACATTTACAAAACTGCATACACACGGGGACTGGACATAAAAAAGCACACAAGTGCTTAATCCATTATCCTCAATATAAAAGAATAAATCAAATAAATCAAACACACACACACACACTGTTAATCTCCCTTCCCCCCCTCCTTTCCCTCTTCAGTATTTTGCTGCCTCTCACCTC
>CM060318.1:89608130-89630630 GCA_030674155.1 Stramonita haemastoma | reverse complement strand
CCACTACCCCCTCCCTCACAGTTTCTACCCCTCCCCTCTTCACTAGTTTCCCCACCCTATCTCCCTCCTCCTGTCTTCCCCCCCACTCCCCTCTTCACTAGCACACACTCAGTCAAACACACACACACATACAAAGATACAAACAAGTACACACACACACACACACACACACACACACACACACACACACACACACACACACACACACACACCACACATCTATTATGGTTCATCCTTTTTTATGACAGCTTTAAAAAGAAATGACAATTCTGAACAGTATCCAGGACAATTCCACAATATCACTTAACAAGTTATCAGACCTGTCCAGATTTGCTAGTTGATTAAAAAAAAAACAACCCCACAAACGGGACAATAGAAAGAAATTAGAAGGGGGATGAGCAAACAAAATAAGAGGGGGAAAAAAGCCAATAAGAAAATAGAAAATAAAAGACATTTATTCTTCCCGATCAAAAAAGTGTGTCGCAAAAACTGGCAAAAATACTGAAACTCAGTGAAAAATACTGAAAATTGCCATGAAAATACTGAAATCAGTAGTAAGGGGGTGCACAGGTCTGGTAGCAGTGTTCTCATTTTGACTTGTTTGTTTAATAAGTCAGTCTCATGCTCATCTTGAGATTGTGTGTGTGTGTGCGTGCGTGTGTGTTCATGCACACGCCAACATGTGTTTTGTCGTTGGGCTTACCCCAGCTTTAACTCCCTCATGGGGGTCACCCAGAACACGCATTGTGTCTCACTCACTCATCCCATCAGGGAATCACTGTGAGACCGTAAACACACGCTAGATGGAAAGTGTGCATGCATATGTCTTTATGTTCTAAGCCATATTGGCAACCATACTCTTGACTTCAGCAAATCTGCCTACCTGCACAATTTTTGTGGGTATTTTTACAAAGTTCTGATCTCAAGTAAGAAAATACATTATCTTTGATAACAACGTGATTTTGACAACCAAGAAAAAAGTCTAAAAAATAAAGGGAAAGAAAATGGAAATAGGCCAAATGGTGTAAGGGATATAATTATAAATAACTCTTCTATATTTTGTCTATGGAGACTGCAGTTCAACATGTATACTCTTGAAACCTGTTTGTGTGGCTTATTATGCCACAGACTGTAGTTTTGTTGTATTCCTCCGTTAAAAACTAGATACATCAGCAACATTGAAACTGACTTTCTAAAAGAGTAAAAAGGTTGTCTCGTTTATCTTTTCAGGCTAAAGTGAACAATTCCAGCCAGATTGGTCTTGGTTACAGTCAAAAACTACGAGATGGTGAGTACATGTCCCTTGGATTACTTTCCTTTTTTTTTTTTTTTTTTTTTTTTTTTTTTGGCATGTGGCTGCAGCACATGCACAAGATACATAAAAGAGATGGGGAAACAGAGTGTGTGTGTGAAGGGGTGGGGAGTAGTTTTGATCCTCATAGGGAGTCTGTGAGGATTTCTGGCTGTCAGGTTATTTTTGGTTTGTTTCTTGTCACCTTGTATGGTTGCCATGGTCTCATGCTACAAAAAATGTTGTCCTTTTTTTGGTTGAACACAGTTTACTGTGTGTTTGCTCAGGGCCTCGTTTTATAGTCTCATCTGAAGGACTCTAGGGTAGCATTGATGTTAACTCTGGTGTATGAGGGGGGGGGGGGGAGGGGGGGGGGGGGGGGGACTTGCCTTCAACAGGATTCTTGGCAGGTAATGAGCACATTGGTATTTTTACATCCAGTCCCCATGTGTAAGTGGTTTTGTACAATTTGTCATCTGTTCTGAATAGCTCTAGGCTATTGTTTCCCCCCTTTCCCTGTGTGTGTGTGTGTGCGTGTGCCTGTGTGGCAAAACCAGGTGTTATTTTTCATGAACACTATTTTTCATTATCATCACCCTTTCTGATAACCGTGGTCTTTAAGAAATGAACATTATGATTTGCAGGTGTGAAGCTGACCCTCTCTCTCTTGATAGAAGGCAAGAGTCTAAACCAGGGTGGTCACAAAGTGGGTCTGGGATTGGATATGGAGGCCTAAACTGTTCAGAGAGACGAGAATGGGGCAGCTGTAGTCCACCACCTGCACCCTCCCTCCCTCCCTCCCTCAGTCCTCCTGCATCCTCCCATTCAGTGTGTTGCACTGTGAAGTGGTGGGTCAGCAGGAGGAGGGAGTCTGGTGGCCACTGCTCAGGAGGAGAGGAGAGAACGGCTACGTGTCTGATGGTGGAATGGTTTGGTGGCCCTGTCATGAGCCAGCTAAATGCCTGTTTGAACTAGGATAATAATTATGGTATCATGCATTTGTCCTGCATAGGAAATCTGTTATGTATTGTGTAAAATTAGGATTTGTTATCATGTGGAAGTTTACTGTTTTCAGTAAGCTGTCTGACATTTTTTTTATGGACCTCTCTCTTTTTTTTCTTTTTTAGGTCCCCCACCCAAAACATTTCAGATTTGTGAGTGAGAACAGGTGTGCAAATGGAATTTATGACGTGTAGGATGATAATGACTATTCAGATTTGTTAGCTCATTGTATTTGAAATTGTTAGATGATGTGCAGATGATAGCTCATTGAACTGACGCCGGAAGGGATTTTTGGTTGTTGATGTACTCCCGATTGCAATATTTCATTCTTGTTTTGCTTGGATACAGTTACTTTATAGGAATTATGGTAATAAAAAGATGATGACAAGGTCAAATTTGGGTGAGCTTGTATATCATGTTTGCCCTAAGGTTTGATTTAAGCAGTTTTTATGTTTTGAGTGATTATAAGTTAACAAATATTGAACATATGCGTACATGAGCAGATGACAAAATCATTAAAAAAAACCCACCATGCACACAGGTGTCATGTATAGACACCATCCCTGAGGAAAACTCAGGGAATTTGAGTCCCAGGGCGGCTCGGGGCTGTATATGGCAACGTTCTGGTGGCTCCTGCAACAGTACTGGAGCCATTCGTATCAGTCATTTGCCTTTCCAATGGATCATTCCAGTGTCGTGAAGAGGGGGGTCTGCTGCATGGGCAACAACAGTTTGCTCTCCATACTTGCTTACCCAGGTTTTGCGCTAAAGACTAGAGTGCAACTCCATAGTCTTCTGAGACTGATGGGTGCCTACTACTACTACATATGCGTAAGCCTGCTGTTTTTTTACACACACCACGCACGCACGCACGCACGCACGCACAGCACGCATTTGCGGCGCTCCACCATGAAATGAGTCGCTTAGCACATTTTCTAATTTTGCACTAGGAGCCATTAAAGGCAGGTGGGGGTCAACTTGTCAATTTTGAGATTTTGATCGATTATTACACTATATCCGTTATTCTACCTTGTAATGAAATATCAAACCACAATTTTTATTCCTGTTGCTTTAAAAAGTGTTTTGAAAATACCCAAGCCCTCTTTCTGACAGCCTGTTACGAAAATAAACTTGCCCGTTTCTCATTTTGTCACATCCGGCAGTCTATCATTTCAATTTGTTATAACTTTGCACAGAATTGTCTGATTTTCAATCTGTTTTTTGTATTGAAAAGCCTTTTTATTGCAGATTAATAACTTGTCAATAACTAATAATTGACCTCTAGTGCAATGCGACTCCTTATGTGGTGGAGCGTCACATTTGCTTAAACCCATATTTTTTTCTCTTACCCAGCGAGCCACAAACAAAACCATGAAAACAGATGATTTATCACAATATATATTTGAGGTCTTATGCATTGGCAAACACTGACTTGCGCATTGGATTTCTGTACAAGTTATAATTTCAAAGATCAACAAATTGATGAGAACAGGGATCACACTCGCTTATATACATGCACACACGCAAGGTGGGAATCGTATGACAAAATTTACGAAACTGCATACACACGGGGACTGGATGTAAAAAGGCACATGAGTGCTTATTTCATAATCCTTGAAATAAAAGAACAAGTTAAGATAAATAAAACTTACACACACAGAAGGTATCTAACCCCATTGTAACCTTTTGATAGATAAAGATGAAAGTGATGAGTTTTACTACAGTCACTTTGAAGAAGTAGGGTTTAACCATCTTAGCCCCGTAATGGCTGCAGCTGACAGTAACTGCAACCACCCCAAGATTTTGATCCAGCCGTTGGTCCTCACCACATGGGCAGTACTTTTCCATCACACCCATATCTTGTGGTTCTCACACAATGCGTCTGTAATTTGGGAAGGGGGGGGGGAGGATGCAGGGAGTGTGTAAGTGCGTGACGAAAAAATTTTTGTCTTCATTGGTAGCAGACAATTCATCTAATTAACTAGACAATCAATTGAATGTGATAATATTGGAAGAGAAAAATTTGAATGGCAAATGTTGAGTCAGATATCAAAAGCTGAGGAGGAAGGAAACGATGCAGTTAGCGAGAAAAGTGACCCAGAAAATAACACAGTACACAGCACATTCCTGCAAGCATGGTGACCTATGCTGCATACACGACTGTGGAGAAATTTGACTTCCCAGTGGGTATGCAGCATAGACGCCTGAAAATGTGACGCCTTTTGACTATTTTCCAGTTATTACCACACTCTTCCTTTAACCCTCTTGCATTCGGATTCTCTGAGCACAAACTGCCCCTAGATTTCTCATTCCATCACGAAATCAGGTCAGGCCACACATGCTTGCTGGCCTTTTCCTCCCAAGTACATACCAGCAGCTATAATTACTAACAGACACTCAACAGGGTTTCTTCTTCTAGCCTGATAGAGCTTTGACATGTGGTAGCAATTAGTGATAGTCACAGTGTGATGGAAATCTACTGTGTGTAAATCCCGGCAAAGGGGGGGTTATTATTTAATCCCGGTTCGGGACTAAGAGGGTTAAAACTGTAATGGCAGAAATGAACAGATATGCTAACGAAAATGAAAAGAAGGTCTCCAGTCTGCCAAAGTTCCACAGGTGACAATGAATGGCACAGCCCCAACAGATCCACAATTTGCACTTAGTGTGATGTGATGTGCCCCTGTGCCATCACTATGACTACTTTAGAGACTAATGAGAATAAAATTTTGTGGGATTAATGAAGTTGTGTTGTTTCATATTTGTCACACTTATGTGGTGACAGTGTGACACGCATGTACAATAATGCACTTTAGTGCACTTAACAAACATGTGGTAACACATGCAGATAGGAACTGCTGTAGAAGGGTCAGAAATTGATTGAATATCATTTGTTTTCTGAAGAAAAAACTGTTAAAACTCCTGTCACATCAAGACATTTCATAAAACAGGTGTTATGGGGACAATGTATGACCCATCCTTGAAGTGCAATTGCTCAAAAACATTGGTAAACACTGCAACTAGACATCAGTTCCTATTTGACACCGGCAGCATAAAGTTAAACTTTGTCTATCATGCTATTTTACAGTTATTGTATATACCATACATTCCGGATTGGACAATAGTCACATACAACATTGTACCAGACAATAAACTTGCGTTGAAATGCAAGTACGAAGATACTACTGTGACAAAATTCAGCTTGACAGTTGTCATGCACACACACAATTGTCTAGATAACTTATCAGTTTGGGGTAAAACCTAAAGAATTCAGAATCTACAGCAGTTAGCTCTGTATAATTCAACAACTGGAGTTTAAGAACACATTACATGATGAGCGTAACTGCATAATAATAAATGTGAGATACCCATTGTGTTATTCGCAGCATGTACTGATCACTTCCTGTCCAGTCCCTTGACCTGGGACAAAATTTGAAACAGCTTCCTCCCCCCAGCTCGCCTCCATAGTAGTCATTCACCAAGGTGTCATCTCTGATGTTGCTTCCTCTGTCTGCTTCATCTCTCCTTTGTTCTGTAAGACTATCTCATTGCCACAACGTCAAGTCATCATGTTTCAATAACAGTTGCATCATAATCAAAACAGACATAAAACAATGAGCAGCACACCTAAAAAAAAGCTGAAAACAACCTCCATGAAACAAACAGATTTTAGTTGAATTACATCAACAGTTTGCAAATAAAAAATTAATTATGATTGTCCTTGAATTTGTACAAAATCAAACCATGTAGAGACAATGGTCATGTTTCTGTCTGTCTGTTTCTCTCTTACCTACCATGGATTTCTGAACATGATTTAACACTCAAGAAAGTCAGTCATGGTGGTGATAACGTGTGTCATTTTCTGTTGTCAGTATGATGAGACTCCTTCATCAAATGCCTATCGAAGGTTGAAAAAAAAACTAGTTCCAAGTACGCTGTTTTCAGCTTCCTTATGCCATATACCAAATCCAAAGTTCTTATTCACATACTCTGTACTGTGCAGATCCATTGCATCAGGAGTTTGCTCTCTTTATCTGTATGAAGCTAGTATTGTCAGGCCAGTATGACATGTCAGGGTCAGGATAGCCTAGTAGTCAGAACATTGCAGCTATATATGGCAAATCTTTCTTGTCACTTTTATGAACTAATCATTAACATAATACATGAATTAAGGGGGGACTAGGCGTCCATTTGACCGATTTTTATATCTCAAGTTCTACTTAAATAACGTAGGACTTAATGTATTTACCTGGTGCACCCCTCTTTTTACTTTGATCTGGTCAGTGTGTTTTCCTTGTATGTTTGCAACTACTGTTGCATTAGAGTACATGTTTTTAATGACATTAAAAGTTTTACCTGTTATCCCTATTTTGTTTAGCTTTACAAGAAGACCCTGTGCCACACATTATCGACAGCTTTATTGAAAGCTTTCTATAAATCTACAAAGCACATTCAAGTCTTAGTCTGTACTGTAAGTACATTACCTATCAAGTTGTTAAGTAGAAAGGTATGGCCTGTTGTTCTGAATGTTTTCCTGATGTTTTCCTGAATCCAGCTTGTTCTCTGACAATACTATTGTTATTTTCTTTTCAGATATTCTTTGATTTAGTATTGGACAAAAAAAGTTTTCCATTTATGTTTGTTAACGAAATTCTTCTGTAGTTTTCCCGGTTATATGTGCATCCACTTTTATAGATGGGGACATTCACTCCCACTTTCCAGTCACAGGGATATATACCCGTATCTAACACTAAATTAGAAATATTTGCATTGTCTCTATAAGACCAGGTGAAACTGGTTTAATCATTTCGTTTGTTATTCCATATTGTCCTGGTGATTTGTATTTTTTCAGTCTTTTGATGGTTTTTGTAATTTCCTCCATCATAATTTTCTTATCAAGAGTGGGTTATCATTTATTTTCTATTTATCAAACATGTTTTATTCTTGCGCTTTGCAGACTGGATCTATTTGTGGTTCTTCTCCAACTAGTGTTCTTAAGTGTTCAGTTCACTGACCGCTACTAATATGACTTTGATGTTTCAATCCATCATCTTTGCTTTCTTTTTTATTTTGTAAAGTTTTCCACAATAAATTTGGACGTTCTTCAATAGCATCATGTAACTGCAATAGCAACTTATTTTTTAAAGAATTTCTTTTTATTATTTTTTTGTATCAAAGAATTAAGACTTAAAAAAAAAAGTGTGTGTGTGAATTTTACTGTGTATTTTTTTCTTGTTAAGTCTATTTTATTCTTACAGGTTGTTGTAGTAATGTTTCAGTTAAATATTATTGATGAAGCTGGTTTTTGTTTTGTTCCTTCATAGATGGCTTGATGAAAAAAATGCATTACTTACTCAGTGTATAATCTGGAAAGAAAAATTTGACTTTGCCTTTCACACACACCCACACATGCATGCACATACACAAACACGGGATAGCCTAGTGGTCAGAACATCGCACTCGCAATTTGACGACCCAGGTTCGATTCCCGTTCGAGAGAGTTTTTCCTCTGGAGTTAATATCAGTGCTGACTCCACTCCCCCCAAAAGTCCTTCGGATGAGACTTAAACTGAGGCCCCGTGTGCGAACGCAGGCAGAACATCTTGCACACACGTTAAATCCTGTTCCGCTTTTCCTAAGAGTAGGCCATTGCGTGCTGGTGGGAACAAATGACAAGATTTACAAAACTGCATACACACAGGGACTGGATGTAAAAAAGCACGAGTGCATATTTCATCATCCTCGATATAAAAGAATCAACAAACACACACACAGGCATACACACGCGCACACAAGATGAATAAAAGACAAAACAGAAGCGAGAAAAAAGGGAAAATCACACCTTTATTTCATAACATACAGGAAGAGAAAACTTCAACAGCGGTTCAGTTCCGCAAAACAAGTGAAAAGTGTAATCATTTCTGCAAAAAATTTGGTAATGTACAAATTGATTATCATTCCTGGAAGTTAAATAAGTACACTAACGTTCGTTAGGAAATGATCATTACAGAAAATCATCAACCTGGAATCTTTTAACCATTAGAGAATCATGACAGAAGCTATAGTCAAGTGTTAAGTTAAGACTGACTTTAACTGCATGGGTTCATGAAGTTGTGGTTTGAATTTCGGCGGCGTTTGGCGAATCAAGGACGTGGTTTTTTTACAATCTCCCAGGTCAACATCAAGTGCAGACCTGCCAGTGCTATACCTTGATTTTCTTTGTTCATATACACATGCAGAAGATCAAATAAGCAGGTTAAAGGTAAGGTAAAAAGTTTAAAGTGTTCCCTTAATCTATGCTGTTGTCGGGGAGCAAGGTGTCACAGACCTCAGCTTCTCTAGGAGCCAGCATATTGAGGGAGGTGCCCATCTTCTCTCTTACTGCTTTACCTTCACTGTCTCTAAAGAAGGTATCATATGTATCCTTTCGCAATTGGGTGAACAGGGGACTGTATTGAAGCCACAGGGCATAAATGGTCACCTTTGCACTTGGTAACAACACTCAATACTGCTTAACCATAGCTTGAGGAAAGGCGACCACTGCTATCCCTTTCTTGTTAGAGATCCTGTAATTCCAGTCAGAGTTTGGTGGATTACAGATAGAAGACAATACCCGGCATACATCATCAAAGTCGTTTACAAACAATTGCTATCAAGTATCATGCTTTAAATCTAATCAGTTCCAGGTATGTGTACACATAAAAGAAAACTAAAAACAAACCAGGAAAAAAAAAACACCACCACTTTGCACCCCCCCCCCCCCCCCCTCCTTCATCCTCCCCACAGAAGAAAACTAAGAAATTATCCACTAATTTAGTTTACTGTGATAATCGATTCCAAAAATGACATGTCATTTTGCCAACCAGAATAATCGGCTGTATATGGCACTCTGGTAGAGTTCTGTTGAAGCATTTCTCTTACAAGTATTGTCAAAATCCCTCCAAAATATGATAACCCTCAACAAGTAGTGCACGTGTTTGTTTCAGTGTGGATGAAATCAATCCTCTGAAATAGAAGCAAATAGATAGCAACAGATAATTATAGGGGCAAAGTGACATTGAGTAGTTTAAATCTAGCCACATCAATGTTCATTAGGCCATTGACATAATGCTGATATAAAATAAGATTTAGAAAAAAAAAGAAAAATGACATTTTATTTTTGTAGAAAGGTGGATGACCAGAATTTGTCAAATGACCCATCGTTTCAGGCTAGGCTGCCAAAGCTGACTGATATGAAGGACGAGCCTGAGCACTGTCTCATGCCATGTATCATCCCACCACCACCATCTTCTTTCATAAACCATTTGTGACCTTAACCTCACAGAAAGAAATGCTTACTCTACCACAGGATGTTAGAAGATTTGTGTATCTTGATTTTCTTTCCCCATTGGCATGCAGCCTGCGTGTGGGTTGCATTTTTATATACTAAGAAACCATAGTAAAGGGAATCCTTCACAGAAAGTAACTATGCCCAACCCCCTTTTTTGCATGAACTACTCGTGTGCTTTAGCCTATAGTGAGCGTGTTTTTTTTTCCTCACCTATTAAAAAGATTTGTACTCGGTTCAGCAGACACTTACTATGGCTGGCATCAATGTGAGGACTGAGGCAATGATCTCTTAGCCAAAGCATAAGAAACAGGCTGATTAAAGTCAGCATATCACAAATTGGGGGCAGGATTGCTAAGTGGTCAGAGCGCTCGCTTTTCCCCAGTCAAGCTGAGCAGCGTCAAGCGTGGTTACCAGTTGGGTGGGTGACCGTCTTCAGTACAGTTCACCCAGCTGTAAATGGGTACCTGCCCTCTTTAGGGTCAGGGAAGGTAAAGCAGTGAGGGAGAGATGGGCACCGCCCTCAATATGCTGGCCTGTAGAGAAGCTGAGGTCTCTGATGCCTCACTCCCGTAAGACCGCCTAGGTTATTGCACCCCTTTACCTTTTTATATCACAGATAAAAATAATGTTCTTACTGAAAAGGAAAGTCAAGAATTATTTGTTCTTTACTTTAGTGAGTCCACACGTCGCCTGTGGCATCAGAGACCAGAACAAGATTAAACAAACTAACAACTGCTAAAGCACAGCGCAGTTCATTGATTACAGAGAAAAGTAGGAAATTTATCGTGGGAACATTAAAATATTTTTTGTCAGAATAGAACCGACTGGCAATAGATAATTTATTTGGATATGGTAGGAGTTGCCAAGATACCACTTTTAGAACATGAGGATCTCACCGTGGGGATGCAAGGGACCCAACAGTATAAATAGCATCCACAACTGCATGGATCGGTGGTCTAGAGGTAATACAACTACCTAGAAAGCAGAAAGTCCAAGTCAGAAGTGTGTGGTGGTTCAATCCCCTTTTGGGCCCGTAATTTTCCCCATCCATTTGACTATGAGTGGTGGTCTGGATGCAAGTCATTTGGATGAGCTGACAAACCCAGATCTCGCGTGTCTACACAACTGAATTATTTAGTGCATATAAAAATAACCAGAGTTGCCACTGGCAAAATAATGTAGACAGAAGCCACTCTGGTAGGGACACAAATACAGCTGCTTGCAGGAAAAGAACAAAAATAATGGGTGGAGCTGCTCTTGTGGGGATGAGCTCTCCCAAGGGAGAGTAGCCCAAATTTCACACAGAGAAATCTGCCGTGACTTAAAGTGGTATTTTATATAATATATATATATATATATATATATAAAATTTTTACATATATATATATTATATATATATATATATATATATATATTATATATATATTTTTTTTCTAAGACTCTTTTTGTTGCTGTCTTGTTCTTTTTTTTCTTCCCTTTTACCATCTTTTTGTTTTTTCTACCTTCTTGGTCCATTTTCCTGCATTTTTTCCCAGAAAGGCTTAAAAGATAACAATGCTCTCTTATGCTGAAGTCAGATGCTTTTGGCCTGACTTGTCATGCATTTAACGGCAGGCTGACCGATTTTTGTTGATATAACAGACAATAGTAATATTGCTCTCTAAGTGTTCGACAAAGAAGATCATGAGGTGTACTCAAGAGTGTTGAAAAAAGATCCATAAAATGTTTTTGGAAGAAATGGGAAAATAACTCTCAGAACTCCTAGGGATAAAAGTGAAATAAAAATCACGTGATGAAGGAGAAGAGGTGACATCACAAGTAATCAGGGTTAAAAAAAAAATAAAATCAATTAAAAGTTCAGTAAATATTTTGGATACCTATATTTCAAAATGGACTGTATAGTCAGCTGTAAAATTGATGCAAGAAGGCTGTTACATGGCATCAGCTGACCTAAGACATGCTTATCATTCATAAGCAGAAGAATGTTGAAAGTTTCTCAAACTTACTTGGAAAATCAGATATCAGTTTACTTGCCTCACAAATGGATAGCATTCTCGCTCAAATTTTTGTTTGTTTGTTTTTTTGCACAAAGTTGGTGAAGCTAATTTAAACAACTTCGAAAAAAAAGACTTTTTCCAGCTTCTTTCATTAATGCCCTCCATCTACAAGGAATTACCAAAGATGGTCAACAAAACAGTGACAGTTCTGTTAATCTGTTGGAATCTTTAAATCTTCGAAGTCTTTCCTTGATTCATCCTAAAAACTGAAGTACAGGGGTTCTGGTTGGATTCTAAAAAATGTTACTTTGTCACAAGAAAAAGTGGAGAAACTGAGAAGTGTTATTTTAATCAACTTCGTCTTGTGTGGTTTCACTCCTAACAAAGTATGTACATATGTGCGTGCAGAATGTTTACTTTCTGACTTTCACTTCCTGCAAGCAGTCTCCCAAACACGCTCAGTCAATCATTGCCGGTATATATATATATAAAAAAAGGAAAGTTCTTGAAATTGCAGACGACGCTCCCCAACACGCTCAGCCAATCAGTGCCGGTATAGGTGGCTGTTAGATGAGCTCAGGTATGCCGAGCATGTACAACCACGCTGCTTTCGATTTGACAGAAAGAACAAAGTAGAACAAAAAGGAAATCACTATCAAGAACAGTATTTAAAAGTCATCATCGTTGTTTGGATATTTTCAACTTTGAAAAGAAATCATAATAAAAACTCTTGTTCCTAAGCAACAGGAAGTTTTTAGCCCTAATCATGACGCCATAGTACCAAACGTTTTTAATTTACGTCACTTTAGTTTAGCGGGCACAGATAGGCAGTCTGCATGCCTATGACCTACCTTGATGTAGCATAGGCAGGATTCTTCTGGCAGGGAACACTGTGGACTGCAGTTCTCCAAGGCATTGACTATTCCTTCCCAAAGCGTAAGTTTTGATTAGGCCTAGTGCCATTTTTCTTTTGTGTGGAGAACGTGTGTGCTTGGTGTGCAACCAAGCAACACCGATGCAAAAACTGAGATGGTTATATTGGGTTTTCTTTTCTTTCTTTGCATAGTTTTTCTCCAATTGTGAAGATCTTGAATGGTTGCCCGAGTCTACATATAGATCTACATTAAGAAAATAAACAAACAAAAAAAGCAGCAAGATTTCAACTCCTTAGTCAAGCCTAATAAAATGTAAACACCAAGAAAGTGAACAGTTGAGTTGACCAGCATTTGGTATCTAGAGCCAGATTGGGTTTGGTTTGTTTGTATTGTATTCTATACTACTTTGAAGTCTACTAAATTTCTCTGCATGAAATTTCGGCTGCTCTCTCCTAGGAAAGCGCGTTGTTATGGGAGCAGCCTCACCCTTCTATTTGTTCCCGTCTGTATTTGTATTTTGATTCCTAACCAGAGTGGCTTTCTTCTACTTGGTTCTGCCAGACATAATTCCCTTGTTACCGTATATTCTTGTACAAGCACTAAATTGATTTTTTTAAAAAAATATGGCGCTATATAACTTCCATGTGCTATTATTACTAAATGTGTGTTGCATACGGGGTCCTCGGCTTCTCATCTTTTCCGAATTACTAGCACCCAGACCATCACTCATGGATTGATGGATGGGGGTAAAAGTTTCGAGCAAAAACAGGGATCAAACCCCAACACTCTTTGAACCCGGACTTTTCATTTTTAGGCAGGTGCACTAGCACTACTTCTGGAGCACCCATCTACTAATTTGTCTGATTTTACCCTACATGCACATCAAGGGACGGACAGTTAGACAATAACATTTCAAAAACGTGCAGAAGATGAGAACATAATGGATACATCAAAAGCAAATACCCTTTGTCTGAAAAGTATTGCATTAGAGAGCAAACAGTAACAAAGAAGAAGAAAATGGGGAAATTTAAAAGGAAGAAGGCTCAAAATGAGACCAAAACTTTGGCCGTAAAATGATACAAAATTGATAATACCTGAATAAGCCAATAAAACTTACTTTTTCCGAAGCCAAAAGCTGAGTTACTGATGTAGGCCGCAAGGCCTACATGGAAATGTTGAAATGCCGCAAAACATCATGTTGAGATCCAATGCCAACATTAAAATGTTGAAATGCCGCAAAACATAAAAAATCGATTTTTTCCAACACTCCACCATAACATAATGGCAGAAACAAGCACTCTGTGATAGTATTCAAAGGCCGTTTATGTTGTAAATGAAAACAGCATGTGTGAATCCGTCTGTCTCAAAGCTGGCACCATTCAGGAAGAATCAGTAAAATATACTGTCAACAGGTTGACTGACTTTTGCTGTGAGTCCTTCAACGCTTTTAGCCTTTCTTTTCAGGATGGAGGTGGAATCTGGGTTGATTTGTTCCTGCTGTAGCACCTTCAGGTTGTGCAAATTCTGTAAAAGGCAGATCCATCATTCGTTTCATCGTAAATAGTCAACAAACTTTGCTGAGTTTATCAAAATAACAAAAACAATAAATGGAGGGGGGGTGGAGGGTCCTCAGGACCTTTTTCATTTTGTTTATACCTTAATTAAGGAATAGAATAAACAGGGCTGGCTGGCTGGCTGACTGACTGGCCCAGGCCAAACATTTTGTCACTACCAAGGCCTGTCTGCATTGAAATATTGTTTTGTTATATGGGGAATGGAATCCTCTGTGACAAGCTTCTATCACATCAAACTATAAATTATCTTCCCTTGAAGGAGGGAGGAAAATCCTCTGAAGTCGGAATATTGCTGCCTACATGGCAAGGCAAATAGACAGCAGTCATGCATGCAAACTTGTCATCTAGTGCGCACTCTCACAGCGATTCCCACATGTAATCAGTCCATATTCTTGGGTGACTGCTGGGAAACGTTCAACAACACTACCATCAACAGTAGCAAACAAAAAGCAATGTGCCATTAATGTCTTGTGTAGATTGACAAATTTATTGGTATTTGAGGGCATTGGTATCAGTTGGCTTCAGTTAACTTAAGGTGAGTGTTTGAGATTGCAGAAATATGGTGGGAACAGCAGAACATGAACGTCACAGAAGACGAGGCATCCAAAGAGACCCCCCCCCCCCCCCCCCCACACACACACACACACACACTCCCTTTAAAAAAAAAAGTATCTTCTTCCTTCTCCGTGGTCCCTTCTTCTGGTCTCCCTTTATTCTTCCTCCTTCCTTTTTCCTTCCTTCTTTCTTCCTTCTGTTCTTCCTTTCCTTCTCTCTCTCTCTCTCTCTCTCTCCTCTCTCTCTCTCTCTCTCTCTCTCTCTCCTCATCTTCCTCTCTCTCTCTCTCTCTCTCTCTCCTCTCTCTCTCCTCTCTCTCTCCTTCTCTCTCTCTTGTTTAGTTGAGGCTATCTTTTTATCTTGATGTTATCCCTGAAAAGGGCGGGGACTGGATGTAAAAAAGCACATGAGTGCTTATCTATTATCCTCGAATAAAAGAATTTTGCCTTGCCTTGCCTTGCCTTGCCTTGCCTTGCCTTGCTCTCTCTCTCTCTTCTCTCTCTCTCTCTCCTCTCCTCTCTCTCTCTCTCTCTCTCTCTCTCTCTCTCTCTCTCCCCTCTCTCTCTCCTCTCTCTCTCTCTCTCTCTCTTTTTAGTTGAGGCTATCTTTTTATCTTGATGTTATCCCTGAAAAGGCGGGGACTGGATGTAAAAAAGCACATGAGTGCTTATCTATTATCCTCGAATAAAAGAATTTTGCTTGCCTTGCCTTGCCTTGCCTTGCCTTGCCTTGCCTCTCTCTCTCTCTCCTCTCTCTCTCTCCTCTCTCTCTCTCTCTCTCTCTCTCTCTCTCTCTCTCTCTCTCCTCTCTCTCCTCTCTCTCTCTCTCTCTCTCTCTCTCTCTCTCTCTCTCTCTCTCTCCTCTCACTCTCTCTCTCTCTCTCTCATCTCTCCTCTCTCTCTCTCTCTCTTTTGTTGAATGTATCCCATTTTTTTTCTTTTAAAATATTGGTTGAACTGCTGTTGGTGGTGATGCTGGTATGTAGGGGTAGGGAGGGGGGTTCTTAGCTTTATTCCCTGATCAGGGCAAGGGCCGGATGAAAAAAAGTATGTAATGCTTACTCTGTAACCCTTGAAAAATAAAGATAAAGATTATTCATAAAATAAAGATTATTCATTCATTCTCTCTCTCTCTCTCTCTCTCTCCTCTCTCTCTCTCTCTCTCTCTCTCTCTCTCTCTCCTCTCTCTCTCCTCTCTCTCTCTCTCTCTCTCTCTCTATTGATAACTACTGCTACAACAAAAACACTGCGCTCTCAAACATTAATTGATCATATATATACCACCAATATGTCTAACATAGTAGAATTATCTGTGCCAGTCCAGGAGAGCCACTCTAATGGTTTCAACCTTTACTGTGTCGGTCCTGTTGTACAGACATCGCCACCAAGAACTGATGAAGTCAGTATGCTGGCCAACCTGAGAGAAACGATTTTCCTCCTGCTTATGCTGTACCAAGGTCTGCCGTCCCATCAGCGTGATTGTGGCGATAGCAACCTGTCACAGTTTATCACACCTAGTGACGAGCAGATAGTAGAACCCGTGGTCGGCCTGGGCGACATAAACATTGGTGTCCTTTTCTCGGAAAGGAGTGTGGATATTGTGGCCGAGAATAAATCAACACAGGTTATACAGGTATATCTTGCTGGGAATTTGTTTTTGTTTTTGTTGCTGGTCAATGTCTTTGGATTCTTGTTGCGTTGGTACAATGGTGTGCGGGTGAATTTTTTTTCAAGGTGTTTTTTCTCATGTTGACAAATATTGTCATTTTTGCTGCTGTATTCAAGTGTTCTTTAATTTTACGTCTATTCACATTAAGTGATATTAGACAAATTATGATGTGTGTGCGTGCGTGCGTGCGTGCGTGCGTGCGTGCGTGCGTGCGTGCGTGCGTGCGTGCGTGCGTGTGTGCGTGAATTTTGGTTGCATGGAAATCATGATGCATGCCCCATATTTTTTTTTTAAAACTTTAATCAAATATTGATGCTTAATTATGTATCTCTTGATAGGTAGGGTTTGCTCTTCTCATTATTTTTGTTTTTTTTATCTTGAGGATCATCTTACTTCGAAAGAGATAAAATAACCCTGCACTCTCTCGTACTTAACGTCTAGCAGCGCTGTCCTTAAGGGGAAAAGCCGTTGGTACAGCCCCTAGCAGCCCCTAAACTAGATAGCGCCACTGGAACAGTTCTGAAGCCATCATTAAATAAAATAAATAAATAAAACACAAACAATGTGTGATTTTTGGTGATACATTACCTTATATTACATTATATTACATTACATTATATTACATATTACATAACATTACATATTACATTATATTTTCTTACCACTTATACATGGGTAAAACCATTGACTTCCTGGAATAGGCCGAAGGACATCCGGGAAAGACCGGAGGACACTGGGAAAGACCAGAATGGGCTTTGTGGGCTAACCCCCCACAGTGCCGTCAGCATGTGGCTACTAGAACACAAAAGAAAACATACTCCCAGGATTCACCGAAAGGGGGAGAGAATGATGGATCCATCGGTGCTCAAACCATGGCTGCAAATTCTCAATGGACTATGGACATGGATATGGACAAAAAGGAATATTTATGTGTCTGTGGAAGGAGTTTCGCTACAGCGCGAGGCATGAAGATTCATAGAACAAAGAGAGGGTGTGAGAGGTCTCATACGGGTGGACAGCAGCGCACTGCATCAGCAGATAAGACGTTGGAAGACCAAGGCCAGGATTCAAACCACAGTGCCAAGGACAACCAAGCTGTTGACTCGGATGATGAACTTGCACAGGCCCTCGATGCCAGGCGCCAGAAGCTCAACCTGCCAAGAGCAAGTGCAACTGATGAGTGGCAGAAACTGGATGGAAAAATTGTCCAAAGACTCGAGACTCTGATAGGGAAAAGTACACTGGAACACAAACTAGCCACATATGTGGACATCATATACGCCACCTGTAGGGATACCTATGGAGTAAACAACCAAAAGAGAAAACGCCTCAAAAGAAATCCAGATGCCAAGAAGAGATAGACAGAATCAGGATCAAAAAGAAAAACCTCAGAAAGCAAATGAAAACCGCACTGCCAATTGAGAAACAAGCTTTGCAGAAGCTTTGGAAAGATCTGAAAGCAAGACACAGTGCCCTCAGCAAAGCAGAAGCAGCGAGGAAGAAGAAGAGCAGAAAGAAGAAAACCCAGGATCGCTTCTTTAAGGACCCCTTCCAGTTTGCCAGAACACTCTTTGAGCAACCCAAATCGGGAACCCTGAAAGTGGACAAAGATGTCTTGAGCAGCATCTCAGGAAAACTTACTCTGGCCCATAGAGCAAAGCAACACTCAACATCCAAGGCTTGGTAACGCCAGCCGACCCTGAGGAACCTTTCAATGACAAGTCACCAATGCTGGAAGAAGTACAAAATGTGGTCAGCAAAGCCAGAGCCAAATCATCACCAGGGCCAAATGGAGTACCATACCACGATGATACCAGCTGTACAAGAAATGTCCCGAAGTGCTGCAGTGGCTCCACAAGCTGCTGAGATTAGCATGGAGAAACAAGAAAATCAACAGCGAGTGGATGAAAGCTGATGGGGTGTACATCCCCAAAGAGCAAAACTCAAGTGAAATTGGCCAGTTCAGACCAATATCCCTACTGAATGTTGAAGGCAAAATCTTCTTCTCTGTCATGGCAGCAAGGATGACCAAGTACCTCATGGAAAACAAGTACTTGGATGTGTCAGTCCAGAAAGGAGGCATCCCAGGTGTGTCTGGATGTGTTGAACATGCCACAATAATTTGGGATGCAATCCAAAGAGCAAAAACAGAAAAGAAAGACCTGGATGTAGTGTGGCTTGATCTGGCAAATGCATATGGGTCTGTACCCCACGAGATGATACAGGAGGCTCTCGAGATTTACCATGTGCCAGAGAGCATCCGCGACATGTTCAAGATGTATTTCAACGGCTTCTCAATGCAGTTCTCTACCCAGGAATACACAACAGCGTGGATCAACCTGGAAGTGGGTATCGCAGTGGGCTGTGCAATTTCTCCAATGCTGTTTGCGTTGGCAATGGAAGTCATCTTGAAAGCAGCAACCAGGAACACAAGCCAAACGGACCTCGGTGATGGATACAAGATGCCCGCTTCAAGGCCTTCATGGACGATACAACAGTGGTCTCATCCAAAGAAAGTGAAACACGCCAATCTTTTGGAAAGACTGGACGACATTGTCGCCTCAGCAAGGATGAAATTCAAGCCCAAGAAATCACGGAGTCTGTCACTGAGAAAAGGAAAAGTAGCAGAATCCGTGGTCTTCAGTGTCGCTAACCAAGCCATTCCAACAGTCACAGAGGAACCTGTCAAGAGCCTTGGGAGGTGGTATGATGACACCCTGAAGGACACCCAAAGAGAAAAGAAACCAAAAAGATGGCGGGAAAAGGCTTGGAGACCATTGACCAGTGTGGTCTCCCTGGCAAATTCAAGGTTTGGTGTCTGCAGTTCATGCTGATCCCAAAACTACTATGGCCTCTAATGAAATCAGAGCATAGAATTCTCCGCGTTTCCGCGGATTTCCGATTTTTTTAAAGCAGATTTCCGCTGAAAAAAAAGTTTCCGCGGAAAAAAAAATCTGGGGGCAAAAAAACGAAACTGGGTGATATTCTCAAATGGTGCAAGTGTCGTCAGAGGGTTCAGTTCTCGCTCACTTGACTCAGTAGCTAAAGCCGGTAGAGGGCCGTAATTTCAAAATGGCTAGCATATGCGGGAGAACGATCGTCGATCGGACTCATGCTTATGACTACAGAGGATGCAAAAATGCATGGAAATGCATGGAGTGGGTGGATGGTGAAATCAAGGTTTGGGATCGAAATGACTGTGTGGATTGGCGAGCACATTCGCAAACTGGATGCTGCAGGCAAAGAGTTTTGCATAACTTGCCAGTGCGACATTCTCTATCATACACTAGCCGTGGCCGCAGAGCACTTGAAGACCATTTGCAAACGGCAAAACACAAGAAGGTGATCGACTCCATCCATACAACTCTTGCAGACTGACACTGAGAAAAATACTATTGTGGAAAACGCTCAGGGCATCAAAGCAGGGAAGAAAGCACAGTTGAAGAAACAAGCCACAGAACAAGTGTACATGCAAGCAGGCAGACATAGGCATCACTACATAAACACACACCCTTTTAAAAAAAAAAATCTGCAAATAGCTGCTGGATGTTTATGTCCTCATTTCTCTCACCCACTGTTTTTGTCTGTCTGTTTCTGTCTGTCTTCTGTCTGTCTGTCTGTCTCTGTCTGTCTGTCTCTGTCTGTCTGTCTGTCTGTCTGTCTGTCTGTCTGTCCTCTCTGTCTCTCTCGTCCTCTCTCTCTCTCTCTCCTCTCTCTCTCTCTCTTTGAACCGTGGTGTGTGTGTTGTGTGTGTGTGTGTGTGTGTGTGTGTGTGTGTGTGTGTGTGTGTGTGTGTGTGTGTGTGCGCGCGCGCGCGCGCGCGCTCCCGCCCACGCGGTGTGTTGTTATGAGCTTTATTAATAATGAAATTGTAAGAGGTTTTTTGTTGTTGTTGTTCTTTTGGTTGGTTGGTTGGTTGGTTTGTTGGTTGTTTTTCTTGTGTTGGTTTTTTTCTATAATGTATGTAATGCGTAATATGATTGTCCAGGACGATGTGTGTGTGTGTGTGTGTGTGTGTGTGTGTGTGTGTGTGTGTGTGTGTTGTGTGTGTGGTGTGTGTGGGTGGGTGGTTTGTGTGTGTGTGAGGGGGTGGTGGTGGTGATTGTTTGTGAGCATGCATGTTTTTGAGTGGGGGCGGAGGTGTTTTGTCTTGATTTTGGGGGGAAAATTGTTTGTTTATGGAGGGGGGTGTTAGGGAGGGGATTTTTTTTATTTAAAAAACATTTTTTTTTGGTCTTCATGTTTGATTGGTCTTGTTTATTCATTTAATTGGTTAACTTATGTTGTCTCTCAATGATTTCCTGATTTAGCAATAATTGAATGAAAAGATGACTGATGGATTACCTTTTTTATATCATATCATATTCATTCTTCTGTTAATGTATTGATTTATTCTTTTTCTTTTCTTTTTTTCATATTTTCGCCCATGAGGGCCTGGTGTAAAGAAGCCTCTGGCTTATCCAATCAACATCATTAAAATTTCGAGTTTCGAAATTTCGAGTTTCTCTCTCTCTCTCTCTCTCTCCTCTCTCTCTCTCTCTCTCTCTTCTCTCTCTCTCTCTCTCTCTCTCTCTCTCTCTCTCTCTCTCTCTCTCTCCTCTCTCTCTCTCTCTCTCTCTCTCTCTCTCTCTCTCTCTCTCTCTCTCTTCTCTCTCTCTCTCTCTCTCTCTCTCTCTCTCTCTCTCTCTCTCTCTCTCTCTCTCTCTCTCTCTCTCCTCCCTCTCTCTCCTTTAAACTTAAACCGAGCTCTCCGTGTCGACGCTCGTCACCCTTGCGAACACATTAAACCGTTGGCCCGTGAGATAGCACGCATCGGACCGGTGGGCGAATGACATTAAAATGCTAAGAGCATCGGGGGTACTGGACTGAAGATAAGCACGAGTGCTTATTCCAATATCCTCGATATAAAAGAATAAAAGAATTCTCTCTCTCTCTCTCTCTCTCTCTCTCTCTCTCTCTCTCTCTCTCTCTCTCTCTCTCTCTCTCTCTCTCTCTCTCTCCTCTCTCCTCCTCTCCTTCTCCCACGTTTTCCATAACCATCACAGTCATACACAAATTAATATTACCGCTACCCAGAATAGATCTTATAAAAAAAATTTCACATACTCTGGTGATTCTTTATGGAAGGTCTGAGTCTGTCTAGTGTCTCTCTCACTCACACTTACTCACACACACACACACACACACACACACACACACACACACACACACACACACACACACACACATACACACACACACACACACACACACACACACACACACACACACACACACACACACAATGCCTCAACATTGCACAAAATGGTGTCTGGAGAGGCCTTCAAATTGCCTTTAAAATGCGAAAATTCGTTTTTGGCCGGGGGGCTTCGCCCCCCTGGGTCCCCCAGCGAAGCTTTGCCCCTGCATCCTATCGGGGCCTGTTTGTTTGTCCGTCGTGTTTGACGGTAACTTCCAAAACAGCAGAGGAGGCAGATGCTGTTTCAGAAACTGGGCAGAAATTTGATTATAGTGGAGATGCCTTGCCCACAGTACATCCCCACTCTCTTGGCCAAGAGGGCATAAGGGCAGTCAGCGTTGGAGATGTTCTCCAAAGGCTAACTAGCCCCCAAGGCTGCAGCACATAAGAACTGTGCAAGTCAAGCCTCCTAGTCAAAGTCATAGTCAATCACTACAGACTAAGCTGTAACATGGAATTCCATGGGTGGGAAAGCCACTGATCATTCAGCCTCTCACTTGTTGTTGCCCCCAGCATCAGTGGCATAATCAAAAACTGTGATAAAGCCCAGGTGCGGCCCCTGGACCCCGGCTTAGTTTCCTCTTTTTTCTCTCTCCCAATTCTACGCTCTGAATGATATATGAAATCTGCACCAGCACGGTAGAGGCAATGGAGGCCAAAATCAACAAATTCACGAGGAAATGGCTTGGAGTTCCACCCTGTCTCACCGATATAGCGCTGTACTGTCGGCAAGCAAAATTAAAACTGCCACTGAAATCCATCCTAGAAGAATACAAAGCAGGAAATATCAGACTTCAAAGCATGTCAGAGGACACAGAAGACAAGGTAGTAGAAGAAATAAAGCCCCTGCTGAAGACAGGCAGAAAATGGAAAGTCCAGGAGGCGATCAATTCTGCCAAAGAAAGTCTCAAGTTCAGAGAGGTAACAGGACACACACAGACCAACAGACAAGGACTAGGGTAAACAAAA
>CM060318.1:89480630-89605630 GCA_030674155.1 Stramonita haemastoma | reverse complement strand
TTTCGAACTGTTTTCACTGGAAATTTCTGACAAAGATATCGTGGAGCTAGATTATTCATAATTTTATACATAAATAGGCCTTTATTAAAGCGACATTTTAGACTTAAGGGAAGAATATCCAACTTTTTATAGTCACAAACTTCTAGGGAATTAGTTTTGAGGAGAATTACCTTTAGTGAACGTTTATACACTCTTTCTATTCGTTTCATACAGTTTTTACTCGCCAAGTCCCAGCAAGTAGAGGCATAATCTAGATCTGGTTTTATATAAGCAAAGAAGAATAATTTGCAAGTATGCTGATCTAGAAAATGTTTTATTTGTTAGCTGAAAAAGCTTTTAGATATTTTCTTTGAGACATGAAAGATGTGATTAGACAGGACAAGTTATTATCAATATATAGGCCAAGTAATTTAAATGAATTTACATCTTCAACATGTTATATAATTTTATTCAGTTAATTTGTTTTTGAAGTTTTGACGCTTTTGCCTCGTTGTAACAACCATGAGTTTTGATTTCTGAGGATTGAGATGTTCTGTCCATGTTGTCAGATTGTCCAAGTCATTTTGTAAAACTGTACTCAAGGAGATTAAGTCTTTACCTACAGTATGTATGGTAGTGTCGTCTGCAAAAAGTTCACAAGTGGAAGAAACATGGAGGGGAAGATGTTAATGTATATAGAGAAGAGGATGGGCCCTAACACAGACCCTTGAGGAACACCATATTTTATGGGCAAGACAGACGACATTCTCGAGTCTTGATAAACAATTTGTCTCCTGTCATTAAGAAATGAGTTGATAAGTTTCAGTGCATCTGGACATATGCCATACATAGTCAGTTTCCTTATGAGTAGGTTGTGTTCAATACAGTCAAAAACTTAAGCAAAGTCAACAAATACTGCACCCGTTAATAGATCACTGTTAATATTACAAGACCAAAGACCAAACAAGACCTAAACAAGCCTACAAGACCAAAAAGTATCCAGATCTGGCTAACAGCCTGAGGAAAGAAGGCTATCAGGTTAAAGTCCTTGCTGCAGAAGTCGGAGCCAGGGGGGTTGTTGGAGAATCGGCTTACAACCTCATGAAACAGCTCTCGATTGCAGGGAAGGAAAAAACCAGAGCCCTGAAAGCCATGACAGAAGCAGCCGAGAGATGTTCAAGTTGGATCAGGTCAAGGAGGAACAAAAACGAACTGCATAAGGCCTAGATGACCCTATAATAGAATAGGTGTCTCCCCCCCCAAAAAAAAAAGAGAAAGAAAAGTGTGCATATCCAGAGATCATGGGTTCAAATCCGAGTCAGAACTCATCACATACATAAAGGGGCAGCAGAGAGACATCCAGAGTCATGAATTGGATGTGGGCCGGCCTCCCTAGAGTGTGAGGAAGATTAAAGGCCCAAAACACTTGTTTGAAGAGGGTTTCTACTCTGAGGACTCTCTGCTGCCATGCTCTACGCGAGTTTCTTACCACTAACAATCTTGCCAGGCAAGTGACTGCACACGTATTTGGGTTTAGTGTTGATCCAGTGTTCCCGTGGATGTACATTTTAGTTTCTGCGTCGGCCTGATTGATGCTTTAAGCTCTGTGTGTTTCTCTTTGCTGTAGTTCGTGATTGCAGCGCTACACATTTGCTTTTCACAGAGCTCTGTAGCAAATCAGGTTAGAGAGAGAGAGAGGAGAGAGAGAGAGAGAGAGAGAGAGAGAGAGAGAGAGAGAGAGAGAGAGAGAGAGAGAGAGAGAAACTAGAACTAGAACTAGAACTCGAAATGTTTATTGAGGAGAGGAGAGAGAGAGAGAGATGAGAGAGAGGAGAGAGAGAGAGAGGAGAGAGAGAGAGAGAGAGAGAGAGAATGAATGAATGAATGAATAATCTTTATTTTTCAAGGGTAACAGAGTAAGTAGCATTACATACTTTTTTTCATCCGGCCCTTGCCCTGGTCAGGGAATAAAGCTAAGAAACCCCTCCCTACCCCTACATACAGCATCACCACCAGCAGCAGTTCAACCAATATAAAAAAAGGAAAACAGAATACATTCAACAAAACGCGTCATCCTAACTGGATACACTGATAATTATTTAAACAAAAAATAACACAGCAAAAGATATTTAAAAAATAGCAATATTCAGAGAGAGAGAGAGAGAGAGAGAGAAGGCAAGGCAAGGCAAGGCAAGGCAAATTCTTTTATTCGAGGATAATAGATAAGCACACATGTCCTTTTTTACATCCAGTCCCCGCCCTTTTCAGGGATAACATCAAGATAAAAAGATACTAAATAACAAAACTATGCGCAGTACCAAACAGCATACAAGAAATAAATACACTACATATAATAAGGTAAGAAAAATGCGACAATATACTACATTACTTATAATAAGGTAAGAAAAATGCACTCATTCAGAGGACGAAAAATCAGAAGTCACTATAAAATAATTTTGATTATTAAAGAAGAAGAAAAAAAGAAGAAGAAAAAAACCGCTAATAGATAAAGACCAAACAGGAGAACATAATGAATAAACAACTGAAAACATCAATCTACCACCATCCGTCAAAAGTTATACAAGTCATATAAATTATACATTTGGATAAAAGGGAAAAAATAACAAATCCTTATTGGGGGGGGGGGGGGGGGGGGATACTATCAATAAAAAAAAATACATAAAACATCCCAGATGATTAAAGAATTAGCAAAACATTTGTATAAATTGGATAATGATTTACACACACTCACATACACTCACACACAGACACATACACCCACACAGACACACAGAAAACAATTACACACTCACCCACACACACACCCATACACACACAGTGGTAGAGAGGGGGGAGGAGAGGGGGGAGTGTGGTTTGTTGTTTTTAATGCATCAAGTGGTTTAGAAGGTGATTTTTGAAGGTTGTTAATGATTAGTGCTGTTTGATTGAACCAGGAAGGGATTTCCACAGCGTAGGGCCTCAGTATAGTAAACTAGATTTGAACAAGTCTATTCTTGGGATTAGGACACTTGGCTTTTCCATACTTCTGGAATGATTTATTGGGAAATTATCTTTTAAGGGTCTGGGGACATTTCCTGTCATTATCTTAAAAATCATGATGCCTTTGTTATATTTTAGTCTTTGGTATAGGGGAAGAATATTCAACTGATTATAGTCCACTTCTAGCAAGGTTGTTTTCTTCAGTAGGACCAGTTTAAGACCACGTTTATACAGACTAAGTAACAGTTTCATGGTATTTGCACTGGCAGAACCCCACAGGGTTGCAGCATAGTCTATTGAGGATTGTATATAAGCTTGAAAGAACAGTTTCCTTGAATAGAAGTTAAGAAAGTGTTTGATTTTAGTCAACTGGTAAACTTTTTGGGGCAAGTATTTGCATAGATGAGATATGTGGTAGAACCAGCTGAGATTTTCATCGATTGTCACTCCTAGAACTTTGTGGTGAGAGGTTTGTTAAATTGCTTCCTTTTTTATGTAAATTGTAAACAGTTTATGTGATAAATTCTGTCGCTTTTGTCTGGTGGTGATAAGCATGCATTTTGTTTTTTGGAGATGAATAGACATGTGGTTTTGTTCTGTCCATTTGACAAGTTCGTCAGCGCTTTTTTGTAATATGGTTGCAAGATAGTCAATGTTATGGCTCGTATGTATGGTTGTGTCATCAGCAAATAGTTCACATTTGGAATGGATATGTAGAGGAAGGTCATTTATATATAATGAAAAGAGAATTGGTCCCAATATGGATCCCTGTGGTATTCCATAATGAATAGGGAGAGTGGAATCACCACTGATGTCAACTCCAGAGGAAAAATCCCACTCTCCCCAAGTCTTTCGGATGAGACTATAAGAGAGAGAGAGAGAGAGAGAGAGAGAGAGGAGAGAGAGAGAGAGAGAGAGAGAGGAGAGAGGAGAGAGAGAGAGAGAGAGAGAGAGAGAGAGAGGGAGGGAGGGAGGGAGGGAGGGACGGGGACGGAGGGAGGGAGGGAGGGAGGGTGGAGGAGTGTGTATATTCAAATAACCACGGCGGGCGTGATATAGCCTAGTGGTCAGAACATTGCGCAAGCAATTTGACGACCCGGGTTCGATTCCCGGTCGAGGGGATTTTCACCCTGGAGTTAACATCAGTGCTGATTCCACTCTCCCCAAGTCTTTCGGATGAGACTATAAACCGAGGCCCCGTGTGCGAACGCACGCAGAACATCTTGCGCACACGTTAAATCCTGTTCCGCTTTTCGTAAGAGTAGGCCATCGAGTGCCGGTGGGAACAGATGATATTTACAAATACTGCATGCACACGGGGACTGGATGTAAAAATGCATATGAATGCCTATTCCATTATCCTTGCTATAAAGAATAAATAAATAAACCAGTAGTCTTGCACTCATTATCTTAATAATGTTGTTGGGTGTTTTATATGAAGAATGGGGTATTCCTAGATGTACATTAAAAAAAACAAAAAACGATAACTTATTTTAGTCATGGAATTTGTTGTAAGTTGGACATCGTCATTCTTGTGAGTTTACTTAGAATTTGATAATAACTATGTTATATAAATATATTTTTTAAGCCATATCAGGTAGTTTGTCAGTAGAGTGTTTTATTTTACCTTATGCCATGTTGTTTATTTCTTGATTCATATATCTATTTATGGGTTTTAGAAGAGGATTGTGTTGATGCTCCATGTACCTGCAATTTTAGTTTTGGTGGGGTTATATTGATACATAGTCTTTTACATCTTTTCTGGATGTTTGAGCTTAACAATCGTAGTGGAGGCGGGGGGGGGGGGGGGGGGGGGGCAGTAGGAGGGATAAGCGAGGAAGGGGATGTAGGGGAGGGAGATGGGTGTGTGTGGGTGGAGAGGAGAAAGAGAGAGGGGGGAGGGAAAAGAGGGGTGGAGGAAGAGATATGCCAAGCAGTAGGGGTATTGCCCCTGTGGCTTTCAGTGAATGTTTGTTTTGGTTATAGATCTCATGGAGTTTTATTAGTAAGTTGTAATACATACAATCTTTTTTAAGTTATTGAATTTTGTTTAGATTTGGAGAGTTGGAGTGAGGGCAGGGAAAGAGTGAATGTGGTGGGGTGTATGGAGAGGAGGGGTGGGGGGGGGGGGGGGGGGGAGGAGGGGGGGGAGGAAAGAGTGGGAAGTTGAAAAGATCTCAGTGGTTAGCATACAATTTATGTGTGGGGAAGGTGATCTTTCTGAACAAAAACCAGTAATCCGATTATTAATCCTTATTAAAAGCTGGATTTTACAATTGTTGTTATTCTTTCAGCCTGATGAAGCTTCAGGGTAGAAGCGAAAATTTGCTGAAAATAAAGAGATGATTGCTGAACACAGTTTTTATCATTATTTTACTATTTAACGTCATATGTGTGCTTGGAGGGAGTGGTGCCCAGCAGAATTGTGAGTTTTTATCAAGTCAATATAAATTTATATATATTTATATATATATATATATATATATATATTATATATATATATATATATAACTGAGGAAAAAGTAGTGGAGGAAAAAGTAGTGGAGGTAAAACAAGTGCAGGTACCAACTTCTCACTTATTTTGAAAATGACTTATTAAAGATTCAATTACACAAAATGAAATGAAAATAAATTCTAGGGATTAATGTCTTTCAGTGGCAGCATTCTAGGCATCTTTGAGTAAGAATCATGCCTTTGACCTGACCTGACTTGAGTTTCGGCTCCTGGATGAGCCTTCATCAGAGGTCCCCACGGTGACTGAAACTCCACCTGCTGTGGTACCTTACAGCAAGACACTTTTCAGAAATTTAAAAGTGTCAATTGCATTCAAAGGAATAGTTGATATCCCTGTGTCCTTTTGAAGCTGCCCTCAAAAGACGATGATAAAAAAAGAAAGAAAATATGCGTAGAATATATTATGTTGAAAAAATTGAATAGGAGAAAATACGCACCTAGTGAATCTTTGCGCCTTATGTTTGGGGAACTGACTAGACTCTCCTGAACATTATTTTTGGACAAATAATAACTATAACATATACTATAACTTATAATATAAATATATATATTATATATATATAAAGGTTATTATATGTCCAAAAACAATGTTCAAGAGAGTCTAGTCATTTCCAGAGACGAACACACGCACGCACGCACGCACCCCGCACGCACACACACACCACACACACACACACACACACACACACACACACACACACACACACACACACACACACGTTCACCCATTGGTTGTCTTGTAGACCATGGGAAACTACTGAAGACTCTTTCAACAAGTTTCCTCCACTTCCCGTGGTCTTCTGCTTTCCGTAGCAACCTACACACAGAGTTAATCCAACCCTAATAACAGTTAAACATTTTTGTGTGTTTTTCTTTTTCTAAAACCCGTGAATGACAATATTTACACAGCTGCATACATACGGGGACTGAATGGAAAAAAGCACATGAGTGCTTATCCCATTATCCTTGATATAAAAGAATAAAAAGAAAAAAAAAATCATGATGCCCAGTGCGGTACACTGGCAACAATTTTATTTCGGAGAGAGGCCTTCCCTTGTGTGATAAACTGTCCTTGGTAGTAACATGCTCCGTAATTTACAAGAACATATTTACATATCTAATACATGCAAAAACAACTTTTCATGAATGCTTTACGTGTTTTGCAGACCATGTTGTTTAATGACCAAATACTGCTGTTGAAAATCGTGTGCATGCGCTCCGTTCACAGATACATTATCTTTTCTTTTTTTTTCGTCCCTCTGCTAGAGCTCCAAGTTTCATCAATGGTGATCTTTTGCGTTAGCGAAAGATTCATAGCTTTTGAGGTAGACGCGTTCCGGTTTCACAGTAAGATTCACGATTTAATCCAATCATGTTGTTTATAGCCCCGCAGACTACACAAGCCATATCAGGGCTGTTACCTTGTCAAGTTTAAAACTCAGATTCAGGATTAAAATTGATACGAACATTGCAAAGCCCTAGAGTACCGTTAGGTAACCAACTTTTTGGTTGCTTGTAAATTTCCATTTCATTGTTTAGAGTAGATAGAGGCATGATTAGATGCAAATATGTATTGTCGATCTGATCTACAACTGCAAAATAGTAAAGAATACCATACTGAGTACCACACCATTGAGTACCACTATGCACAGATTTGATAGATTTCTGTTCAACTCCATTGACGTTATGTGCACAGATAATCACCACTGCGGTACAACAAGTGAATAAGGATCACGTCTTACCAAATAACCTGACACTGGGATACGTCATACTTGATACGCAGGGAGATGCCGGTTCTGGTGCTCTTGCAGTCCTCCACTTCCTAGGAAAGGTCCCTTGTCCAGGTATCCACAGTATACATATGCCTGCACGCTCTCTGTCTCTGTCTCTCTCTGTCTTTCTATCTGTCTTGTGTCTGTCTGTCTGTCTGTCTGTCTGTCTGTCTGTCTCTCTCTCTCTCTCTCTCTCTCTCTCTCTCTCTCTCTCTCTCTCTCTCTGTATTTGTGTTTCTGTGAGTGAAGGAGGGGAGTCGGGGGGAGGTGAGTGTACGTGTGGGTGGGTGCGCAAGCTCATACATGTGTGTGTGTGAGTGCACGGTGTGCGCGCGAGCGCACGCGTGTGTGTGTGTGGTTGACGGCAGTTGAGGGAATGCTTTGTGTACAAACATCGGATGAAAATGTGCGTGTAGGACAGGGTATGAGTGAATATTGTTTCTGACGGGATGCCTTGTTGCGGGGTTTGACTACCATCTAGTTTTTTGTTGTTTTCATGACATGGATGTTACATGACATGAATAAGTACAGTGAAATACAAGATTTTTGTATACAACATTGTGGCTACATCACATTGGCCTGGGGTTGACATGGTTATATATTGTGGGCACACTTCTCTGGTGTGGTGATTGTTTTGAGAACACAATTGTGTATGAGTATTGTAACTATTTTGAAATGGAAGTCAGTGAGTAAAATGATTTCCATTGTTGTCATGATGTACGATGTGCCTTATGTGTTACAATAGACAATAATATCTCATGGACAGCATATGTAACCAAATTAAACAACATTGTGTCAACACAAGTATCAGCTTTGTAGAATAATAATAATAATAATATAATAATAATTAATAATAATAATAATAATAAATAATACATGGAATTGGTATAGCGCTATATCTTGTAAAAACAAATCAAAGCGCTTGCATTCGACCTACACAACACACACGCAATCAACAACAATTTACAATTTTAACAATTTCGAATGTACACTCACACGCACGCACGCACGCACGCACGCGCTCGCACACACAACACACACACACACACACACACACACACACACACACACACACACACACACACACACACACACATCACACACTACACATACGCACGCACGCACGCGCGCGCACACACACACACACACACACACACACACACTCACACACATACACATACGCACGCACGCACGCGCGCGCGCACACACACACACACACACCTATAAACGTTATACACTTTGGCAGGTAGATGTTGAAGGCAGGTACAGGTAAGAGATGGAAACAGAAGGAGAAAAACTTAGGTTTGAAATAAGTGTGTCTTGAGGTTGGATTTAAAAGTGTCATAAGTAGGCTTTTGCAGGAGGGAGAGAGGAAGATCGTTCCAGATTGATGGACCAGAAACAGAGAAATCGCGGCGGCCAACGGTAGATAGGTTGAATCTGGGTATTCTTAAGGACAAAGTATCTGCCGACGAGCGGAGGGAGCGAGAAGGTGTGTACAAGTGAAGACATTCACAGAGGTAGGAGGGTGCAGTTTTTAACAGAGGGTATTGATCTTGTAGTTCACTCTCTGTGGTACGGGCAGCCAGTGGAGAGATTGCAAGAGAGGGGTAATGTGCTCAGATTTTTTCTTTCTGAGGACCAGACGAGCTGCAGAGTTTTGTATACGTTGAAGGGAGTAGATGGATGCTGCTGGCAGACCAGCCAAAAGAGAATTGCAATAGTCCGGACGTGAGAAAATAAGAGAAGTGATAAGTTTGGATGTTGCATCAGTGGTCAGGTACAAAACATTCCTTAAGCTTTCATGCTAGAAAATTATTTTTACATGCATACATTTTGTCATTAGTTAATTATTGCTCTACACTCTTTGACACTGCCAGTGCAAATTAATACGTTAAAACCTCTTATTAGTAACTATAAACGAGCTTTGAAGCCAGTTTTAAATTCCTCAAGTTTAGTTGAATCTGACTACACAAAATTGGGAGTCCTTTCATTACGAGAAATGCTTGCTATAAATTAATCAACATTCATAAACAAAATCATATATGGACAAGCTCCTATAACACTGAAATCAACATTCCCCTTGAATGCCCGAGATTCTACAGAACATCAGCGACCCATACCAAGAATTGATCTATTCAAATCAAGCCTCTCCTACTCTGGTAGTATGATCTGGAATATGTTATCATTGAACTTGAAGTGATCCCAGAGTAGAGAGGTCTTCAAAAGACATATTCAAGCACACTTGTGCTTTTTACACCAGTCCCCGTGTGGATGCAGCTCTGTATATTTTGTCATCTATTCCCACAGGCACACAATAGCCTACTCTTTTGAAAAGCAGGGAGAGATATTTATTTATTTATTTTATTCTATTCTTTTATATCGAAGATAACGGGATAAGCACTCATGTGCTTTTTTCATCCAGTCCCCGTGTGTATGCAGTTGTGTTAATATTGTCATCTGTTCCCAGAGAGAGAGAGAGAGAGAGAGAGAGAGAGAGAGAGAGAGAGAGAGAGAGAGAGAGAGAGAGAGAGAGAGAGAGAGAGAGAGAGAGAGAGGGATGAGAATGAATGAGATGAATGAGATGAGATGAATGAATGAATGAATGAATGAATGAATGAATGAATGATCTTTATTTTTCAAGGGTAAAAGAGTAAGTATTTACATACTTTATTTCATCCGGCCCTTGAGAGAGAGAGAGAGAGAGAGAGAGGAGAGAGAGAGAGAGAGAGAGAGAGAGAGAGGAGAGGAGAGAATTTGTCGGGTATTCCAAAGCAAGTAATATTGAATACAAATTTTTATCGATCATCACTTTCTATTATTATAATCGTACAAAATAAAATACTAAAATTATGATATATGAGCTTATTATATGAGAAAGGATACCATCAGTAATACATATATGAAATATCAGTTCCAATTACACAAGACTAAGAAATTTTATAAAACATTCAGAAGAGAGAGAGAGAGAGAGTGAAGGGGACAGAGAGACAGACAGATAAAGAGAGAGAGGGAAACGCAAACGCAAACGCAAACGCAATTTTATTTTACGAGGGTTATAGATTAAGTAACAAGACTTTTTTTCATCCAGCCCTCAAAAGAAAAGAAAAGAAAAAAGTAAAAAGAAATTATTTAAAAAAAAAAATCCAAGCAATTGATACAAGTGAACACACACAATCATGGATACCAATAGATGCAAAAAGAAAGAGAGAGGTTGAGAGAGAGAGAGAGAGAGAGGAGAGAGAGAGAGAGAGAGAGAGAGGAGAGAGAGAGAAGAGAGAGAGAGAGAGAAGAGAGAGAAGAAGAAGAAGAAGAAGAAGTAAGGGAACAGGATATACATGTTGTACTAATACATCTTGGGAATGAGATATGTTGTATCACATTGTTTCATCAAAAGATTATGATACATTGTTTTAATTTTTTTCAGATTAGTTTCATTTTTTAATTGGGATGGAAGCCTATTTCACAGCCATCCCCCATAATATGCCAGGCTTGATTTAAATAGGATAATCCTAGGTAGAGGTAGATTGATCAAATGAGAGTGTCTGAAATTATTTACTGTAAAAATGCTCTGTAATAAGGATGGGGCGTTTCCATGCAAGATCTTATGCATCAAAACTCCTTTGTTGAAAGAAGCTTGGATTTAAGGGGAAGAATATTATTCTCTGAATGGTCAGCTACTGTTAAAGAAGATGAATTGTTTAAGATAAGCTTTATGGCGCGTTTATGCACTCTCGCTATTAATCTAAGCAGATTGTTGCTGGCCATATCCCACAATGTAGATGCATAATCAATAGAGGTTTGAATGTAAGAATAAAAGAATATTTTTCTGGCATGCAGAGATAGGAAATTTTATATCTTACCGAGTTGGTATACCTTTGAGGCAATGGTTTTTGACAGTTTTTGGATGTGGGCAGACCATAGTAGGTTGTTATCAATGGTTATCCCTAAAATTTTGTGATTTGAGACTTCTTCAATTTTTTCATTGCCAATATAGAGGGATGGTAGATCAACATTAAGGTTCTGTCGTTTCTGTCTTGTAGAAATAAGCATAAATTTGGTTATCTTTGGATGTAGGGCCATGTGGTTTATATGTGAGTCCAATCCAGAAGCACATTGATATCTTCTTGCAAATTGCGAAAGACTTGACACGCGTTAACATGGTTAATATCGATAGTGGTGTCATCTGCAAATAAGTCACAGCAAGCTTTTGTAAATAAAGGGAGATCATTAATGTAAATAGAAAATAATGCGAGACCTAGAATAGAACCCTGTGGTACACCACATTTATTTGGTAGAAAAGTTGAAAAATATTTGTTGATATAAACTTGTTGTTGTCTGTTAGAAAGGAAGGAAGATATAAGCATTAAGGCATCAGAAGATAGTTTATAATACACAACTTTCCTTATTAGCAGATTGTGGTCGATAACATCAAAGGCCTTCGCAAAGTCTATAAATAAAACTCCTGTAAATTCTTTTTTTATTTACATTAACTAACCATCTGTCTATAAGTTTAACAAGGGCAGTGTGGCATGAATGATTTGCTCTGAACCCAGACTGATTGGGGTGTATAAGGCTATTTTCATTTAAATGAGTAAGCAAGTATTTATTAATGTGTCTCTCTAATGGTTTTGAAAGGACAGATTGAATTGAAATGGGTCTATAATTAGAGGGATCGGTTCGATCTCCTGATTTATACAAAGGAATAATTTTGCTGTGTTTAAACATATTTGGAAAGGTATTTTTGTTTATGCACAGATTATAGATGTATGTGAGTGTCTCTGCTATAACTGGTGCAGCTAATTTAAGAATTTTACCATTTAAACCATCTAAGCCACAAGTTGCCGTCTGCTTCATACTTTTCAAAGCGGTAAATACTTCGTGTACACTCATACATGGAATTCTTAGTTCGGAATTGATATTTTTGTTGCTGCAAAAGGCTTCTAAAACTTTCAAGTTATTAGTTTTTGATTTATCATTAGTTATTATTCTATCTGAAATTGTTGCAAAATGAAGGTTTAAGGCATCAGCAGAGATATCATCTAAAAGATTTGCTGTTTTATTACAGTTCTTTCTGGTAAGTAGGTTGACTGCTTTCCATACAGACTTGCTGTCTTTCTTTTTACTGATTAGGTCTTCAAAGTATTTCTTTTTTTCAGCACGTAGGAGAAAGGTTACAAAATTTCTTTGCTTTTTATATTCTTGATGACTTCCTCTTTTCAAAAGATAATCTCTTTGATATATTTGTTTTTGTACTTCTTTTGTCAGCCATGGAGGTTTAGATTGGTAGCTGACTCTTTTGGTCTGAAGTGGTGCGTGCTTATTATAAATACTGTAAAAAATGTTTGTACCATATTTCTATGGACTGATTAGGGTCAGTGCACTGATATACATCGTTTAAAGGCGAGTTTAATACATCTGAAAGAAATTTAGCATCATCAAAGTTAGAAAAGTTCCTGTAAGTGATAATTTTATGATTAATGTTCGGAAATCTTACCCTTTTTTACACCACGTAACACAAATGGGGAAGTGATCACTACAACCAAATATTGGAACATTTATTTCGGTGATGGAATTCTGGTTATTAACATATATATGGTCAATTAGAGTCTTAGAGTTTTCAGTTACACGTGTTGGTGATTCTATTAATTGTTTTAAATTAAAAGACTCATATGTCTGTGTCCACCTGTTATTAGTTTTTAATAAATCAATGTTAAAGTCACCTAGCAATATAATGTCTTTAGAATCTTGATTAATGTCATCCATCATAGAACAATACTTTTCGAACCACTCTGAAGTCTCTGCAGGATTTCTATAAAGAAAACATACGAAAATTGGCTTTGCAATGTTTTATTTTAACTTCTATCCATATTGTTTCCACACTATGATTTTCTAAGTTGTAAATGCGTTTAAACTGTATCGACTGATGAATATAAATGACTAAACCGGTTTCACGAAAATGAGTAGGGTCTCTGCGGATTACTTTATAACCTGGTACTGAAATATCATTATCAGAAATGTGAGAAGTTAAGTGTGTTTCAGAAAAGCCAAATAAGTGAAAGTTTTTTTTCCTGTATTCGATAAAATTGATGAAAATTCTGTTACTTTGTTTACTGCATAATTAATGTTCAAATGTCCAATGCGTAGACCATCTTTAGATAGCCAGGGGCTGATTGTACTTGACATAATTTGATCCAGGGCACATATGTGCATGCAAGAAACCAAGAAAGTCAATTCACAAAAACAGTTTGAAAAAAAGAAAACAACAACAAAAAACAACAACGACAACAACAACAACAAAGACGCACAGAATTTTTCAAGAAAAACTAGTCAACAGCTAACAGATTTCAAGCACAAAAAATCTGAATAAGTACCGTGTTTTGTCTGTCAATCCGAAGCCAAGTATTATCCCAAATAGCCACTGAGTAATCAATTCATTTTAACATCCCACAAGGTCAATGTCTGTTAACACACAAACACAAAACACACACACACACACATACACAAACACACACACATACGCGCATGCGCACACACACACACACACATACGCGCATGCGCACACACACACACAAACACACACACACACCACACACACAAAAACATACACTAGCTCACATGCATACACCTATATGCAATCAAGACACGCATGCCGCTCTCGAAGCGCAATATGCAGGCATCCCCAGGATTCGCACAATGCACGCGCTCCGCAGACGACACAGCACGCGTATGCCCCCCATGGTGCACAACATAAACACTTCAATCAAAAACACAACGTGCAATCATCCCTCAGGATGCACAACATGAAAGTCCCAATGGGGAGACGGATCATGTGCACCTTTCAGTAAACACAGCATGCAAGCCCCTCCAGGAAGCACACCTTTCCTGCACATTTCAGGAAGCACAACATACATGTACTACCCATCAAAAACAGCATACATCAACCTATCACGGAAGCAAAAGATCCATGTCCCTTTCTCCAAGCACAGCATGTATGCATCCACAATGAGACATCATGGGAACCATCACATGGATAAACGCAAAAGCATACAACAGTCATACACACGCACGCACGCACGCACGCATGTACACATGCACACACTAAAGGGCGTACACTCACTTCAGTATGATCTCCTATTGACGGGGGGAGGGGGGGGGGGTCTTCATGAGGATCTATATTGGGAAAGAATTTGGGACGCCATATTCAGGAGTTGGTAAGCATATTGTCCTGATTGAGACAGCAGACGGGGATCGGGACACTGGCTGCTGGGTGGTGGCGCTGATGCAGCTACAGTCTGGAGAGGCTGGGGAGGAGTGGGATACAGATAAGGGGGGTATGGAAATGAAGGGGGGGGGGATTCCACTGGGTCTGGAGAGGGTAGGGGTAGGGTCTGGGATGTAAGGTACTGGGGGCATCAGTAAAATGTTGCACAGTTTCACTATCACCGTTATACAGCCGTGTGGTGGAAGATGGTCGGAAAGTCTGACTCCTAGAGTCAGCCAGAGGATCCGAGAAGAAACCCAGTGGGCGGGGGCAGGACCATCAGGTTGAGGCGGTTGTCTTTTGAACTGCTGGGTCGTTGTCTGGGAAGGCAGCATGGGGTAATGCCTCATAGAGGAGATAGCAGGTACACCAGGGATCCGAGTGTCGTATCCACGGGAAGGGCGAGGTCCATTATAAGACATCATCCTGCCTTGTCTTGTACTGCCAGCTGCATTCAGGAGATGTGCCGCTGGCTGCTCAGGTGGGAGAAGACCTCCAGGTGGACCAGCCTCTTCAGAGTATTGATTGGAATGAGCTGACCAAGAGGAGGAACTGCTTGAAGTTGACAGCCAGCTTGGCCACTCCCTTCATGCTGGGATGAATACTGTCTTTATATAGTGCCTGTTTTGGAGCACCATTTTGCATAAGGAAAGTGTCCTGATTGTTGATGAGATTGACATTAGCGGTGATACAGGCTGTTTGAAGATTTTTGTTTGTGGGAAGGATGGCGTTATTGAGAGGGTGCCGTCCCCGGGCTGGAATGATTGAATTGAGACTTATTTTTGCTGCTGGAAAACCTTCTTTAAACAGTGTTATCAGCTCGACCCATTGTTTGGTAGAAACAGGTCCTGCAGGACAGTCATTTACACCTACGTGGATTATCAGCGTGTGAACATGGGTGTGTTTAGCTGGAAGTGTTGTTAGCCATTTTGTCAGGTTCACACGAGTTATGCCAGGTATGCAAAGCTTAAAGACACGATTCTGTTGATTTCCCAACCGTCTTGGGTCAATGTGTCTTATAGAAGAGTCTCCTACAAGGACAGAGCTAGAGTTATCAGTAATTTTTAATTTGTGAAGAGTTTGTTCAGGTGTTTTTTTTTTTTCAGGAGTCTTCTCACTGAGGACAATCTGTTCTGAAGCATTTTCAGTCTGGGGGTTGGCTGTAACTACGCTATAGCCACCTACATCATGTGATAGTGTGTTCAGTTCATTGTTTGCTAATCGTTCAAACCGATTTTGTGTTGATACAGGAGACGTTATATGTAGATGGGCTTCAGGAGTTGTAAGTAAAGCTTCTGTTGTTAATATTTCTGATGCAACTGTTTTAATGTTATTGTCGGCACTGCTGATAACGGTATCTGTGTTGTCTTTTTCGGGTTTTGTATGTACAGAAGGATCTTCAGCTCTGGCAGCCTCAAAGGCCTGTTCCTCTGCTGTAGTCCTTTGCATATCGCACTGAATTGAAATTGTTTTGACCGGAGATTTGTTAGTCAGAAGTTTGAGTTTTGACTGGAGTGTGCCCATTTGTGTCTTTAATGAATGGTTTTCTTTGTTTATGACATTGATCTGAGTTTCCAGTTGAGAAATATACTTGTTAATGTTGGGAGAGAGACAGAGAGAGATGAACAGACAGAGAGACAGAGAAAGATAGAAAGAGTTGGGGTAGAGGGGGCCTGGGGGGTGGGGAGTATGATGGGTTTTAGGTAAGGGTAGATATACAACTTTCGTTTCCAATGCGATGCGTGTAGTTTGTGAGTTTAGATTCATTACGTGAGATAAAAGGCGACTTTTGAACTTTATTGATAATTGGCAGTGCTTTGTTGAATCAGGAAAGGAGTTCCACAGCATAGGGCGTGAGTACAGTAAATTGAATTTGAACAAATCTATTCTTAGGATTAGGATACCTTGTATGTCAGTACTTCTGGGATGCTTCATTGGAAATTAATTTTGTCCTTTTTTCGGGAATGATTCATTGGGAATTTGTCTTTTAAGGTTCCGGGAACATTTCCTGCCATTCGAGAGGAGAGAGAGAGAGAGAGGAGAGAGAGAGAGAGAGAGAGAGAGAGAGAGAGAGAGAGGAGAGAGATGAGTGAGTGAGAGATGAGAGAGAGAGAGAACTCGAACTCGAACTCGAACTCGAAATTTTTAATGAGGGTAATTGGGTAAGCCAAAGGCTTCTTTACACCAGGCCCTCATGGGGACAAAATGAAAGAAATATGAATAAATCAATGAATTAATAAACAAATAAATGTAACATATTAAGAAAATCAGTCAGTCATATTACAATTCAATTATTGATAAATCAGGAAATCAATAAAGTACCACATAAGTGAACCAATCAAGTTACTAAACAACAAACACGAAAAACTACCCTCTCTAACACCCCCTACCCTAAACAAACAGTTCTTCCCAAAAGTCAAGATAAGATACACACACACACGAACACACGCAAACACACGCACCACACAGACAGAGACACACACACACAAACACACCCACACACACGCACACAGACGAGCACACACACGCACGCACGCACATACACACACACACACACACACACACACACACACACACACACACACACACACACACACACACACAAATAAACACAATTACACCAACACGCACATACACACCAACACTCACAAACAAACACACTCACTCAATTACACCAACACACACTGACGCGCGCGCACGCAAAGACAAATTGATCCTGAACACATATCCATACACATGTACATTTTTACCCATACAATGTGATATTATGTATATCATATCATCAAATACCAATTAGATCCATGCTATACATTCCAGGACGTATCAATATTACTGACATAATTATCTGCATACAGACACAAATTAATAGCTGTATGTAAATGTAAATTCTACAAAAGCATCAAATCTGAATTCAACGACCAGGAAAAATAACAACAACAACAACAACAACAACAAACAACACACAAACAAACAAACAAACAAAAAACCCCTTTCGTAAACATATACACACACGCATTCACACGCACGCACACACACACACAAACACATACACACTCAACAACACAATGCACACAACACACAAACACACACGAACACGCACACGCACACGCACACACAACCCCACACACACACACCACACACACACACACACACACCACACACACACACACACACAACCACACCCAAACTACACACACATAACACATACATACACACACACACACTCATAGATGAAGAGAAACATACAAACACACATGCACATACACGCACACACACACAAAATCACACACACACACACACCATCACACACACATACACACACACCATCACACACACAAACAACAATGCACAATAAGCTTTCATAAACACATACACTAACTCATTCACTAACACGCAAAAATACACACAAACACATACACACTCAACAAACACAAATGCGCACAAACACACACACACACACACACAAACACACACACACACACACACACACACACACACACACACACACACACACACACACACACACACACACACACACAAGTACGCCACACACACACACACACACACACACACACACACACACACACACACACACACACAACACACACACACACACACGAGCGCGCGCGCGCGCGCACGCACGCAAGAACGCACATTCACAAAAATAACATGGCATTGCACAAACATCATTGTCGTCCCAAAGCACAATAAGCATCCCGAAAATGGAAACATCACTACACAGAAACTAACAACAACAACAAAACAACGAAAAGTTTTTATTTTACATATATATATCACATATTCGTACTATATTTGGCATGAAAATTATTTATAACATTTCCATTAGATATCTGTAGTAATCCTTTTTGAATGATGTCAAACTGCATTTGTTTTTGATGAAGGAAGGTATTTCATTCCATAATCTGCTACCTGAGTATACTAGAGATGTCATAAAAAAATCAGTTCTAGGTCGAGGAGTAATAAGGATAATTTTTATCTCGAATGCTTTTTACTGAAAATCTGTCACAAAGGTACTGAGGGGAAAGGTTGCTCATAATTTTATACATAAGTATGCCTTTATTGTAACGACATCTCATACCAAAAGGAAGAATATTAAGCTCTTTGTAATGACTTATATCTAAGGAAGAAGATCTGAGAAGGATTAGTTTTAGTGAACGTCTGTATACACTGTCCAAGGGTTTTAAGCAATTTTTACTAGCCAAGTCCCAGCAAGTTGATGCATAGTCAATGTCAGGTTGGATGTATGCATAAAAAAAAAGTTTTCTGGTATGTTCGTCAAGAAAATGCTTAATTCTATTAAGTTGGAAAACTTTTTGGGCTATTTTCTTGGACAGTGTATAAACATGATTTGACCATGATAGGTTATTGTCAATATTAAGCCCAAGAAGCCTGTGTGAATTTACTTCTTCTAGTACATTATTGCAAATTTTTAAAGTATTCAAGTCACATAATTAAGCTTTAATGTTCTGACGTTTCTGACGTGTTGTAACTAACATGAATTTCGATTTATTTGGATGTAGGGCCATATGATTAGAGTCTGTCCATGTTACAAGTTTATTGATGTCTTTTTGTAGATCTTTGCATACTGATTTCACATCTTTTCCTGAAATGTGCAAGGTTGTATCGTCAGCAAAAAGTTCACAACAAGAAGAAAGATGCAAAGGAAGATCATTGACGTATATTGTAAACAGTATTGGGCCTAGAACAGATCCCTGTGGAACACCAAATTTGACAGGTATTAGTGAAGATAGTAACGAATCTTGAAGGACTGCTTGTCTTCTATTAGTAAGGAAAGAGGTTAGTAGTTTAAGCGCTTTGGGGGCCAAGCCATAGATTGTAAGTTTCCTTAACAAAAGATTCTGATCAATAGTGTCAAAGGCTTTGGCAAAGTCCACGAAGACTACTCCTGTCAATAGATCATTATTTATATTTAAGTGCCACTGTTCTAAAAGGTTACTGAGAGCTGTATGGCATGAATGATTTTCTCTAAATCCACTCTGATTTGGGTGGAACAAGTTATTGAATGTAAAATGTGAAAGCAGATTGCGTTTGAGATGCTTTTCTAGAGGTTTGGACAGAGAGAGAGAGAGAGAGAGAGAGAGAGAGAGAGAGAGAGGAGAGGAGAGAGAGAGAGAGAGAAGAGAGAAGGCAAGGCAAAATTCTTTTATTCGAGGATAATAGATAAGCACTCATGTGCTTTTTTACATCCAGTCCCCGCCCTTTTCAGGATAACATCAAGATAAAAAGATACTAAACAGTAAAACCACACGCAGTACCAAACAACATAAAGGAATAAGGACACTATATATAATAAGGTTAAAAAAAAAATGCACTCATTCAGAAGACGAAAATCAGAAGTCACAATAAAATGATTTTGATTAGTAAAGAAAAAGAAAAGCGTTAATAGATGAAGAGCAAAGGAACATAATGAAATAAACAACTTAACAACCAAGAAAAGTCCACCCAAAAATATTTAGCTACAACATTGTTACAACTCATAACAACAAAATGAACTCAGAAGGAACTAAAGATAATGTACAATGATTATAATGATAGCTAAAGAATACTATCAACAATAGTGATAATAGTATGATAATAATACACTGTAAAACTCACTCCTTCACGTAGGTAACACACCACACACACAACACACACACACACACACACACACACACACACACACACACACACAACACTACACACATACACATACATACATACATACATACATACATACATACATACATACATACAGATACGCAACTCACTCACGCATGCACGCACGCACGCACATGCACATACAAATCAACACAACACACACACACACACACACACACACACACACACACCACACACACACACACTTACTCACACTTATATAAGCACATATCCGCAGGCGCACATGTACTTGAGGTGGATTTTTTTTTTTAGTCATAGAAAAAAGAAGAAATGATAAAAGTCAAACAATTAATCAGGTGACAATATTATCCTTTCTTTTACATTCATACTTCATATAAAAAGAAGAAACAAAAGCAAACAGCAAAGTTAAAACAGAAAAAAACAAGAGCAAAACATCAAAAACTTGAGGTACAACCTATCAACAAAAAAAAGTCATGCAAATCATAATATTTTAATACAAGGGGAGACGAAAAAATAAAAACATTTATCCACACACACACACACACACACACACACACACACACACACACACACACACACACACACACACACACCCCAAACACACACACCACACACACACAAGTTCGTGCTCATGTCATCAATAAACTTCATTCTAAAGGAAGTATATGCCTAATTTTAATCAAGTCATGTAACGGAACACAAAAGGAATCCATCCGCTGTAAGGCATATATTTTAAGACATACATATTCTAATACCTGAATCTTATGATTATGGTCATAAAAATCACGTTCATAACCATTTTGTAATCCTGATGGACATAGTTATTCAGCTTACTTGAAAATTAAAGAGAGAGAGAGAGAGAGAGAGAGAGAGATGAGAGAGGAGAGAGAGAGAGAGAGAGAGAGAGAGAGAGAGAGAGAGAGAGGCAAGGCAAGGCAAGGCAAGGCAAGGCAAAGGCAAGGCAAATTCTTTTATTCGAGGATAATAGATAAGCACACATGTGCTTTTTTACATCCAGTCCCCGCCCTTTTCAGGGATAACATCAAAATAAAAGATATTAAACAATAAAACTATACGCAGTACCAAACAACATACGGAAATAAGTACACTGCATATAATAAGGTAAGAGAAATGCGACAGTACACTACATATAATAAGGTGAGAAAGGTGCATTCATTCAGAAGAGAAAATCAGAAGTCACAATAAAATAATTTTGATTATTAAAGAAGAAGAAAAGAAACGAAAAAAAAACAAACAAATAAAAAACAGAACAAAACAAACAAATAAAACAAACAAAAAAACCAAAAAAAAAAAACCAAACCCAAACAAACAAACAAAGAAACAAAGAAACAAACAACCCCCCCCAAAACAAAACAAAACAAAAAACAACAACAACAACAACAACAACAAAAAAACCGCTAATAAACAAAGAGCCAGCAGGAACCAGCAGGAGAACATTATAATAAACAACTGAAACATCAGTCTACGTCCATATGTCTAAAGTTATACAAGTCATTTAAATCATACATTTGGATAAAAGGGGGAAAAAATAAATGATATTCTTATTTGAAGGGGGCGGGGGAGAATACTATAAAAAAAAAAAAAAAAAAACAACACATCCCAGATGTTTATAGAATTAGCAAAACATTTTTAGAAATTGGATAATGATTTCCATATACTCACATACTCTCACACACAGACATACAGACACACAGATAAGAATTACACACATACACACATCCACACCCATGCACACACACAGTGGTAGAGAGGGGGGAAGGAGGGGAGTGTGGTTTGTTGTTTTTAATGCATCAAGTGGTTTGGAAGGTAATTTTTGAAGGTTGTTGGAGAGAGAGAGAGAGAGAGAGAGAGAGAGGAGAGAGAGAGAGGAGAGAGAGAGAGAGAGAGAGAGAGAGAGAGAGAGATTTTTAAGGGAAATTTAATGATTATGTTTTTGACTCCAAATTTGTCCTCAGGTTCGCTCTCGGATGTAGCCTTACGGCGTGCTGAACGCTGCGTGAAGGCGTATGACGTGGTAGCGGTTTTGCAAGTCCTTGGAGATGATGAACTTGTGCCCCTTGTATACATGCTGGGAAACATCCCAATTCCTCAGATCAATATCGTTTCTACTAAGGACACATTCAACGATGAGGCATATTATCCTAGCTATGTAGCGTTGCAGCCTTCTGTTAGGTAAGTCCACATAGGTAGATGTTATACAAGGCCTAAGCTGACGTACAATATAGCCCAGTAGTAAAGACCGCTGAACTTATATCAGGTGGGTCCATGAATTCATGGGTTCCAATATCGGGAGAAGCATCTGCTGAATTAAAGGTGGGATTTTTGCTTTCAATCTCCCACCTTACCTTGAAGGACAGTCTTGCCAATGCCTTGATTCCCGTCGTGTAAATACACGTGCAGAAGATCAAATAATTATGCTCGTTAAAGATCTCATAATTCATGTCAGTATTGGGTTGGTTATGCAAAACAAAAGCATGCATCCTGTCAACACACTAAAAAACCAACAATATTAAATGAGCCGCTTTGAAGTGGGAATGTGTCGGCTGAGCTCAGCGGGAAAACTTCCTGCGGAGTGACGTTTATGACAAGCACAGGCACTACGTGTTCCGCCTAGTAAGGGAAGGTAGAGAAGGGGGAGATAGGTGGCACAAGGGAAAGTAGAGAAGGAGATTGGTGGCCTATGGACCTCGCTAAAGGAAAGTATCAAGACCTACATCCAAATTCGGTTGTGCTTTGAAATATTCAGTTGATTAAGATTACTCTTACTAATGGCAAGTTTCTAGCATAACAGCTACTACTCTTTATTTCAAGGAGGAACAATTCCCCTGATGTCAGAGTATGGCTGCCTATTTAACAGTGAGGCCATATGCAAAATTTCTCAGTCAGTGTGTTAAGTATAGTTTCACAGTAACTTCATAGTGTGATATGTAAGACATTGTGCTATATTTTCTGGGTGGTCCCCAAAGAATGTTAAGCTGGAGAACGCCTAACAACAATAACTTCAACTTGTCTTGGTTCAGCAACAGTTCTAACTAATATCCCGAAATCGGAATCCGGCTGTGCAGTCGTGTTTTGGCATTTGTTTTGACATTTGTTTATGATAGTGTGTTGGTGTTGGGTGTGTGTGCGTGCACACATTTGGCCTGTAACACATGTTGGATATTCTGTAAGGAGAGCATTGACCTATATCATTGTTTCAGGTATGAGGCTTGGGCCATAACTGAAACGATCAAAAAGAGTGGTTGGAGCTACATTTCAATTCTGTACAGCTCCGAGGGCGATGGGAAAAGCAAGTACTTGTACATACGGGACATGTTCACGGATAACTCTATCTATCCGGCTGTTGTTCAGAAAGTCACACCATCAACCGATGCGGACGAGGTAATACTTTCCTCACGAAATCAAAATCACATTGTGTTACATACTGCTTTCATTCACAACAGATGTCTCTGCCTCAAATTTATGCTGTGTTTCCAGAGAGAGTGCATCGCCACAGGAGCAGCTCCACTTTTTAATTGAACGTGTGTAATTGTTTTGTAGAGTTTTTTCTTTTCAATATTATTTTGCCGTATGCCTTATGGAATGGAAATCAGTGCAGAGAAGACCAAACTGATGACCAATAACGCCAAGGGCAGCACTGATATCAGGGTCAATGACCACAAACTGGTACTTGCGAGGCCGTTGTATCAGAAAAGGGGTCCATTCCAGAGGTAGTATGCAGGATTGCACAGACAATAACAGCACTGTCAAAACTGAACACCATCTGGAAAGATAAAAAATATTTCACTCACCTTCAAGATCAGACTAATGTACTCCCTTGTCATATCCATATTCCGGTATGCCTGTGAATCGTGAACCCTGACTGCTGATTTGGAGAGAAGAGTAGGCTACAGGCGGAAGAAATAAGATGCTTCCAGAGACTCCTTGGCATCTCATACAGAGACCACATAAGTAACGAAGAGGTGCATAACAGAATCCAGTAAACCATTGGTCCTTACAAAAATCTTCTATCAATCATAAAGAAGCGTAAACTTAAATGGTACGGGTATGTCAAAAGGTCTTGCAAACAATACTGCAAGGCACTGTCCGAAGAGAAAGAAAAAGGCAGACCAAGGAAGAGGTGGGAGGAAAACATTAGCGAATGGGAGATCTGTCACCTTGGGGTCTCCTCTTGCCGCATGTGTGTACAATTCAGAGCAGTACTCTGTCCAGTTCTTTAGAATATCTTGTTCTTTCATGAAACATTTCCCTGATTTGTCTTAAATTGTAGTGACTCTTTCCCCTGTTTTGAGCTTGTAAGGTCTTTGGTAGACTGGTAGGCTTTTTTGCTGTTATTTTTCTGCAGTTTTTTTTTTCAATACCTTTACATTTTTCTTCAGTTTATGTCTCTTTTGCTTTTCTCATGCTTTTTTAGTTTGTTGATTGGCTTCTGCGTATAACTTTGCATCTTCAGCTTCATTCTTCTTTTTTTCAGTTCTCTGCGTTGGTTGCACAGTTTGAGTATGTCTTCTGTGACCTAGGGCTTCTTTGTAGGTCAGTAGGCCTATGTGCCAAGGATGTCGTTGCCTGTTTTAGTTTGCGCAGTGTGAAGCTGTTTATTGAGCCACTTTCCTGTCCTGCTTGTACAGAACGAAGACCTAGTAATATTTTCCTTCTATCATTGCTCTGAAGTCAGCTTCTATGATTGGGTCCTTGACTTTCTCAAAATTAAACTGGATCCTTTCGTTGCCCTGCTTCTTTCTCCTCTAGAGGTGGAATCTAAGCGTCATCATACCAGGCTCTTGGCTGCTTCTTTCTCCTCTAGAGGTGGAATCTAAGCGTCATCATACCAGGCTCTTGGCTGCTTCTTTCTCCTGTAGAGGTGGAATCTAAGCGTCATCATACCAGGCTCTTGGCTGCTTCTTTCTCCTTAGAGGTGGAATCTAAGCGTCATCATACCAGGCTCTTGGCTGCTTCTTTCTCCTGTAGAGGTGGAATCTAAGCGTCATCATACAGGCTCTTGGCTGCTTCTTTCTCCTCTAGAGGTGGAATCTGAGCGTCATCATACCAGGCTCTTGGCTGCTTCTTTCTCCTCTAGAGGTGGAATCTAAGCGTTATCATCACAGGCTCTTGGCTGCTTCTTTCTCCTCTAGAGGTGGAATCTAAGCGTCATCATACCAGGCTCTTGGCTGCTTCTTTCTCCTCTAGAGGTGGAATCTGAGTGTCATCACCACAGGCTCTTGGCTGCTTCTTGTGTACGCCCTGGAGGGTGCCTGGTTTTCAGTGTTGACTCTTGATTAGAAGCCACGTTGGTATGTGTGTCATTCTTCATTCCAGCCGTATTTCTGGCATAATTGCTGCTACAGTGACTTCAATCTTCCAGTAGGGTTTCCAGCCATAACAAATTTACAAACACATAAAATATCATGCACCGAATCTTCCAAACACTCATCAGCAATCGATATCACGATCATTTCTCAATTTGACACAAACGAAATACAGAGAAATCACCCTCCAAAAAGGGAAATCACTCCCACAATAGCAAGCGCGTGCGTGCATGCACACACACACACACACACACACACACACACACACACACACACACACACACACACGCATATATATACACACACTCACACACACATACACACGCACATGCATGCACACACACGCACGCACGCACGCACGCAAGCACACATGCGCGCGCACGCACCACACACACACACACACACACACACACACACACACACACACACACACACACACACACCAGAAATAAATTACAGTTATGGACGAAATAGCCATTTACAAAATGTAAACAGTTTTATTAAATGAAATCTACTTTGCTACTTCATACAGATTAACATGTTTTTATTAACTTTACCAGGTGAGGTGCAAGAGCACTTTTTTATATTTTGTACTTAAAGATGCATGAACACAAGAGTATTTTTTAAAATTTATACTTAACAATTATTGTACTGACAGATGAATGCTATAGCCAAGTGGTAAAGACTGTTTGACTTTAATCCCATGGGTCCATGAAGTCATGGGTTCAAATCTTGGTGGCGTCTGGTGAATTAAGGGTGGAGAATTTTATGATTTCCCAGGTAAATGTTACGTACAGACCTGCCAGTGACTGAACTGCTTGATTGCCCAGCCTAGAATATTTTAGGGGTAAAATGTGTGCTCTATATGCCAACAACGCGGAAAGTTTCTGAGTTTATAACTTAATGTAAACAAGCCAGCTTCCCGGAGACTACACTTAAAGGGAAACAACTCAAAACTTAGTGATGATCACTCTCCGTTTGCTTATTGGCCTTAATAGCCGAGGAGACACGAGATGACAACTTGGACATATTTTTGTGTAGCTTTGCGTCTAAGTTCTGAAAGTGGTGTTCCCTTTTGGCAATGAGGCCTTCCATTTTGATGCTGACAATCTTACTTCAACACTTAGTCCTACATCTTTCTCCCCTTCTGACGTACTGAGATGTCTGTGGGGTTTGGACTTGGCTGCTGTGCATACGGAAATAGTTCACACATAATTAAATACAACAAAGCGAGACTTACCTGGTAAGGTGAAGTTGGTTGTAAATTCTTGCGAATTTATTGTAGACCGGAATGGAGTGCACATGAGAACCGCGCGCAGCCCCTACTGTCAGTTTTTAGAGCCTCGAGAGAACACTGTGTCATACTATAACAGGAACATTAAATATTTTATAAACATTGTTATCATTATTATCATTTTGAATGGGTGGGTTGTCCTACTGATGCACGGTGTGCAGAACACTGTTGTCAGTTCTAGATCAAAATTCCACAAAGTGGTATTTGTTTCATTTGCATGGTATGCATTTCATTTTACTTGCATGGTATGCATGCAGACCATTTTAGGGGTGGGCATGTGCACTCCGTTCTGGTCTACAATAAATTCGCAAGAATTTACAACAGCTTCACCTTACCAGTATCTTGCTTGTTGTATTAATTCTTGCTCTTTACCTGCATCCTCACTATATGCACATGGATTTAGAGCCACAGTTCTCGAGACAACACATCCACCACATGTAAACAGAAACTGTCCTACCTATTTATGTTGTAGGATGCTCCATGATGGATTGGCCCATGTCAGTGTTGGCCCTGTCTTTATTATAAAACTTAGCAAACGTGGAAACATTTGCCATCAGCTGCTTTCATGATGATGTTATCGAGCGTCTGCAAGTTAGCACGGAAGTACTGGTGACCTCGTACTGGTGCGTGAAGCGTGTATGTCTATGTCTGCCTCTCATCGTCCACTTCAGCAGCACGCGATGGTATCGCTAGTGCCCTCTGTGCGGTGCTTGGAGAGTGATAAACAATGTAGGGTGCATTTGAGCCTCAGTTCTTGCTCGTTTCATGTATTCTTTCAAAGTGTAAACTACACACAAAGCCTCTTTTTCCACAAAAGCCATGAGTTCAATGGGTGATTGATGGGCTCCTCTTCTTGACTGTTTTAATAATCTATTTACATAAAAAACACACTTTTCCCTTGAAAGTAGCATATTGTCGATGTCCAAAGCAGCAATAGTTTGACACCTCTGACCCGACAGAAGGGCAATTAACATCACAAGTTTCATCGTCAGTTCCTTGAACGTCAGGTTTTCCACTGGAACCCATGTCTCTAACATTTTCAGCACAATGTTTACATCCGAAGTGTGGTGATACTTTGGTAGTGGTGGTTTTCTTTCAAACACACCCTTCATAAATCTTTTTACAAGTTTGTGTTGACCAAACGTTGCCCCTTCATAGTTGCAGAGAAAACAACTTAGTGCAGAATGAGCGGTGCCCACAGCGCTATAAGAATATCCCTCTTTCAACAGCGATGCCAGAAAATTTACAGCTGTGGCTAGAGGCGGTGAAACTGAATCCACTTGTTGCTCACACGCGTACCTCTCCCACTTTTGTATGTACACATTATACATCTGTTTTGTTGCGGGTCGCCATGAGGACATGAGAATACTGGTAGTCTCCTCAGAAAAGCCTTGTGTTCTGAATCTATCCCTGACACTTTGCAGATTAGCAGCGTCAGGCTTTTCCTCAGTGGGTGTTTTGTCTCCTTTTGACTTGGTTGTGTCAGAAGAGTGTTTCTGGCTGACAAGAGGACAGGCCTGGCTGTGAGAATTTTCATCAGTGCTGGCCAAAAGGGCTGATTTTTCCAGGTTGGCGCTACTATAACCCCTCTTGCTTTGTCTTTCTTTATCTTTGCCAGGACGCGGGATAGAATGCTGAAAGGTGGAAAACAATAAACAGTCTCATTTCCCCAATACATGCTAAATGCATCAATAGCACATGCTCCTGGGTCAGGCAAGAAAGACACATATCTGGAAAACTGAAAATTTAATCTAGAGGCAAACAAGTCAATGACAGGTTTTATATCAAGAATATTCATTGCCTCAGAAAGTAGCATTGAATCAAGTTTCCATTCTGTATCAATGTAGATCTGTCTAGACAGACTGTCAGCTTCAACATTCTCAACACCAGGAATGTGAGCTGCACTGAGCCATATGTTTCTGCTTTCACACCAATGCCAGATTTGCTGAGATACATCATTCAGATGTTTAGATCTGTTCGAACCCATGTTGTTAATACAACCAACAGTGCTTGTGTTATCAGTCATAATTCTTATGTGAACATTACGTTGGTCATGCAACAAAGACTTGAGACCTAAAAAGACAGCTAATAGCTCCAAAGCATTTATGTGTCCTTCTTTGTCTTTCTCACTCCACATGCCTTGTGTTTGTGATTTGGTGTCAACAACCCAAGCACCCCATCCTGTACGAGAACTGTCTGTCTTCATAGTAATGGTGGGGTCTGATCTCTGAATGGGAGCCTTTTGCTTGTCTATGTTATTAATCCACCATTCTAGCTCTGTCTTCCCTTCAGCTGATAACACAGCAGGCTTTTCCCAGTTCCCCTTGCTTAGTTTAAGTGCGGAACACTTATCTTGTTCAAGTGCTCTGTAGTACAAAGGGCCCATTGGTACAGCAAAAAACCAAGAAACCATTAGTCCAATACAAGATGCCAGAGATCTTATAGTTGTACTATCCTGACTGAATAACTGAATAACTGAATAACTGAGGAAGATGTACAACTGATCACCTAGTAAAGTTAACCCATGATATTAAAAAGCAGTTTTCCAAACAAAAGAGTATACTAGCTACTTTTTTTGATGTTAGGAAAGCATACGACAGGGTTTGGCATACGAGGTTATTATACAAATTGAAAAATATCGGCGTTAGAGGCATAATGTTTCAATACTTAAAGGATTTTCTATCTGAAAGATCAATCTGTACCAAAGTGAATGGTGTATATTCAGACTTTAAATCTGTTGATATGGGAATACCCCAGGGAGCAATTTTGGCACCATTATTATTCTCTATTTTAATTCATGATCTTCCTCAGGCATTGTCAAAAAATACGACTATTGTTCAGTATGCAGATGACATTGCCATGTGGATCAACACTTCTCTTAAAAAGAATACGAAAAGTAGAGTGATAAAATATGTTCAAAAGATTTATCAGGTTGAACTGAATAAACTTAGTAATTACATGAAAGAGAATGGATTGGAGTTATCTGGAGAAAAAACTTGTCTAGTTCTTTTTAACAATGGGAAAACCCCCCAAACACTACCGTTATTAACACTTGATGGGGTCACACTTCAATACAAACAAGACGCCAGATTCTTGGGAGTTCATTTAACTAGCAAGTTAAACTGGAAAATGCATATTGAAAATTTGATTTTAAAAGCCAGGAAACGATTAAACTTCTTAAAGATTGTGAGTGCTCAGCCGTGGAGTCAAGATACTAAAACACTCATGCATCTTGCTGTTTCATTAATTCGATCTAAACTCATTTCTGGTCAAGAAGTGTATTTTTCTGCTCCAAATTATCTCTTAAAAAAGTTGCAAAGTGTGGATAGCAAAGCAATTAAAATAGCTCTAGGAGTGCCGATTCATGCCAGTACATTAAAAACTTATACAGAAGCTCATTTACTTCCACTTTCTGAGCAAAGAATGTTATCTGTCTCTAAATATGTCATTCGAAGTCTTGCTATTTCAAATTCTGTTGCGATGAAATATTTATTAATCAAAAGGATTATCCAAAAAGAGCTAGGAATATCTCTTTTTTGCAGCCAATAAGAAATTATACTGAAGACCTTTTGAAGGAAAATAATATCGATATATCAAACGTACCAGTTTTACCAGTAGTTCCCCAGATTCCACCATGGGAACATAAATATGCAAATTTTGATATTGACTACACAGAAACAAAAAAGGACACTAATCAAAACCTACTCAAAACTGAGGTTCAAAATCATATAAATTGTCAGTATTTAAACCACTTGAAAGTATACACGGACGGATCTGTCTTAGAATCGGGCATGTGCGGGGCTGCATTCGTTATACCCGACTTAAAAGTAAAAAGACCTTTTTGTATTGGAAAAGGTTTTACAATATTCACTTCTGAATTGTTCGCAATTCTTATGGCGCTAAATTATATTTCAAATATTTCTCTTGCGATTTACAATGTCCTTTTTTGTGTTGATTCAAAATCAGTTTTACTGGCTTTAAAACATTGGGACTCTAAACTGAGAAATGATGTTATTTTTGAAATCAAGTTCCTTGTGCATTCTCTTGCTTCTAAAGGTATTGGGATAACATTTTGCTGGGTGCCATCACATTGCGGTCTTTACTGGAATGAATTGGCAGATTCTCTGGCAAAACGCGGTGCTTCAGAATGTACAAGTGACATAATGATTAATAGTATAGGTCTGCGTTTATCTTCATTTGAAATTATTTCAATTCTTGCAAACTGTGTATATTCAAAGTTTTTTAGATTTCACTTAAATCGTTTGTGTTGCCCACGAAATATAGAAATTATAATTCATAAATTACGTCTAAATGCTTGGAAAACTAAATATTCAAAAGATGTTTTCTGTACTTGTTCTGCTATTTTATCAGTCCACCATATACTGTTTGATTGCCCTGTGCTCATTGCCTCGTATAAAAGCAAAGGGATAGATCTAAGGGAAAAATACGGAAATTTCCAAAGTGTTCTGTATGATTCCGAGTCGCATGTCCTAATATCAGTTGCAGCAAGTATTTGCCAGTCACCAGTAGGTCAGTTACTATAAATGAAATTGTATAAACTTATCATCATTCATTATTTTCTTTATCCTTTCACTTTTTCCCCTCATCCCCTTTTCAGTGCATTCTTAACGTGAATGTACCATTGTCTAAATCACCTTGTAGTGAACGGACATTAAACCAATGAGAAGAAGAAGTAACTGAATGCATGCACACAGCAGTTTTTGTTTCCGTTCATCTGTCAGTGTGACTGTCATGTCTGTTGAGTTTATTTTGAAACCCAGGTAGGTGATTTCTTGCACAGGCATGAACTGTGATTTCTTTTCATGTACATAGAAACCTAGAGAGTCTAATAATTGTATCGTGTCTACCACACACTGTACAACTTCTGTTTCAGTCTCTCCCACAATCAAACTGTCATCAATGAATGAAGTGATCAGGTGACCCATATCATGTAAGCGTGCTAGGACAGGTTTCATGAGTTTTGTGAATTTTCTGGGAATCGGACTGAGTCCCATAGCAGCCGCCTGAAAACAGTACAGTTTTTCTCTCCATCTGAATTTCAGATATTTCCGAAAAGTCTCCTCTACTGCTATGACGTAATATGCATCTCTCAGATCAATTGATGCGAAAAAGCAATTTTGTGTAACTAGATCCAAAGCTGTATATATTGTTTCCATCTTAAATTTCTTATATTCCACATTTTTGTTCAGAGCTTTCAGATTTAAAATCATTCTAAATGATCCATCTTTTTTCTCCCTTACAAAGATAGGTGAGACAACTTGTCCTGATTCAGGTAAAGACTCTTTTATCACACCTTTTTTCAACAAGTTTCTTATTTCAGAGTCAACAGCATAGTTTTCACGCTTGCTAAACAACCTTTGCGAACTTTGCTTTATGTCTACTGGGCAATCATCAAAGGTGATTTTAATTCCTTCAACTGTTTCAAGTACATCAGGGTCAGAAGTTAGTTCATTCCAGTGTGACAGCTTTTCCTTTATGCTTCCTGCTTTAAAGTTATCATGCTTCATTTCAAGATAAGCACACAAAGAAGGCAAGCAAAGTTCAAACTCACTAACCTTGTTTTCAGAAGGGAGGGGCGGTTCAGTCAAAGATCGAGTTACTGCCAGTGGATGTTTTTCTGACCCTTCTTCCAAAACACTTTGTTTGCTTGACTGAAGGAACTCCCCCCCCCCCTGCCCCTGCCTCCACGGCTTCCGGCCTAAAAAAGAGCTACTGTTGTTATGCTGCCACGTGCTCCTCTTTTGCTGACCACGCATGTTCTGACCGAGTTTCTGGGACTCTTGCACTTCTTATAGACATTTGTGAAAATCAGAGCCATACAGTAGTTCTGGGGTCATGGCAACCTGCGGTGCACATATGCCAGAGAGTTCACGGGGTAGGCAGGGTCGGTGCATGTCTCTCCGTTTCTGGGACAGGTCATGGTTGGCGTGACCTGTGAGGGCCAGGGCATCTGAAAGTTGAGCTATGCATCCGGTCAGTTCACTGCGTACTGTAGTGGCATCTTGCCCTGAGATGGTATCTCTTACCCTCAAAAGTCGGTCAGTACAGAGCGTTATGGCTATGGCAGCTTTTGACAGCGTTTTCTGTGTGTTTGCCATCCGAATGTCTGTCTTTCTTGTGAAGGGCTTGAGGACAGAAAAAACTTCCTGGTTTGTTCAGGGAACGCCCAGGTATGCACAGTTTTCAGGAATTGGGTATTTAGTCAGTTTTTCCCTCAGCTTTCTGTCTGGAAGTTTTGATCCAAATCTGGATTCAAGCAGCTTTGCCAATTTTCCTGAGACCGGTGGTCCTTTTTCTTCGTTGTCGTCAAAAGATGATGCCATTTCAGCAAAAATATCGTCATCCTCCTCCTCTGTAGCTTCTGCTATCAGCTCTTTTTCCAGTTCCTCTGCCTTATCAGAAACACTGTCGGTGACAAATTCTGAATCGTTACCTGCCTTCTTTCTTTTCCCTTCATTCTCAGCAAGGGTTTATCAGCGTCAGCACTAATTTTTCTCTTCTTGGTGTGCGGTGCACTTCTTTCAAAATTGTCCATTCTTTTGGAAAGGTTCTGAATGATTGAAAAAATGTCTCGGAGAGATGGTTCCCTTTTCACCGAGGGTTCAGCAGAGGTGCCAGCTTGCGGTTCTTCTTCATAGGATTCTGACTCCATAACCAAATCCTGGTCACTAGTGTAGTCCACAAAATGGATCTCCATTTTTTTTTTTTTTCCCCACAGAAACTTTTCCACAAAACACAGATTTCACAAGCACTACAAAAAACAACAACCCCAAGTTATACACAAAATAAAACAAACCAAGAAAAGCAAGGTCTAGAAACTATTATAGCTAGTGCTGAGATTCCTGATAGTGATGGACGTTGCCGACACAGCGAGAGGCGATATGATAAACGTCTGGACAGTAGCTCGGCTAGGCACGAACTGACAGTAGGGGCTGCGCGCGGTTCTCATATGCGTATAGTGGAGGGATGCAGGAAATGAGCAAGAATTATGCTCTGAAAAGGTTTCTTGGTGTTTCATTGCAAACGCCCAATGATTCAGTTTATGGAGAGACTAACAGGTACCCTATATATTTACGTTCTATAGTGACTTGTATTCGCTATTGGATAAAAGTAGCACGGATGGAACCACACAGACTGCCAAATAAGGCTTACAACATGCTAAGAGAGTTAGATGCCAGAGGTAAAAACAACTGGGTCTCACGTGTACAAATGACATTGTATGAGTATGGTTTTGGCTTTGTATGGATAAATCAGGGTGTAGGTGATATGAATGGTTTTATTCGTGTGTTTTGACAACGTATTATTGATTGTGGATGGCAGAGATGGAGTGCTCACATGGAAGACAGCAATAGATTTTATATGTATAAAATGTTAAACTCCTTGCATTGTATTCCAGAGTATTTATCAGTGGATTTGGATAGATATTTAAAAAGAACAATTACAAAACTTAGATTTGGTATTTCTGATATTTTTGTGCAGCATTTTCGATACAGAAGAGTAGCTGACTGTTGTTTGATTTGTCCATTATGCCTTGAGACACAAGAAAATGAGGTACATTTTGTACTTTCATGTCCTGGATTAAGTGATCTCAGAAAAGAATTTATTCCATATAAGTATTACTGGCAACCTTGTTTGTTCAAGCTGATATTGCTTTTGACTACAACAAACAGAACAACAATAAGGCATTTAGCATTGTACTTACAGAAGGCATTTAAGTTAAGAAAAACAGTGTTAACGTGAGTAGGAAGTATTGTGCATTGTGTTGTTGCATTTGATGTCATGATGTGTTTATTATGTTTATCCCCCTTCTAAGGGGCTGTGGCCTTTATGAATAAACGTCTGCGTCTGCGTCTGAGATGTCTTTTATACACGCACAAAGTGGCTTTTTTTCTTTGTTGCTATCAAATGGTTATGTAATAGAAAACCAGGTTCCTACAGCGTCTGGCATCATTGGCAGTGCCCATCCATCTTGCAGAAAGCCTCAACACCTTTTTTTAAACAGACAAATTTGGATAAAATAAAGGAATAATTATGACCTTGTTCAATGCCTGGAACAATCCTCACCTCACCTGTCCCGTAGTCCCATGGACCGTGGAGGCACAGCTGAAGATTTTCCAACCAGCTTCCTCCACTCCCCACGGTCCTCCGCCCTCTGTAGTAGATCGTTCCACCAAAGGCCTGTCCTGAAACAATGCACACACATAAATAAGAGATAACCAGACATCATTTATGCCTAGGAAATAGTATAGTCGTATTGACTTGACTCCCCTGTCAGTCTAGTTTGAAGTGTCTAGAGACTACCTAGAGATGTCAATCCTGACCATCAGATGCGCGTCAGGATCAGCACTTACACACACCTAACTTCACCACCCTGTCACTGACCTCAAATATTAGTATTTAAGTTGCATCTGACTAGTTTACTGTCTTAATTAAACTCCACCTCCACAGATGCTGTTTCCTCTATTATCATGAAAATCACTATTGCAGTCGGTTTTATTGGATATTATTAGGATGAATATGATGATGACTGTAACGATTGTTGTAGTTGTTAGGTTGTTGCTGTTTCTGTTCTTTGTAGCTATCATTTTTGCACTCGTTATTTGTCCTAATTGCCACTACCACCACCACACACCACCACCACCACCACCACCACCACCACCACATCATCATTCATCATCATCATCATCATATCATTGTTTTAGAGACAACTCCTAATTCACAGAATACTGAACAGATGAAACAGTTACATGAGTCGGTTTTACTCCATTTTATCAACATTGTGGCGTTACTGGTCAACAGAGGATATATGGAGCTGGGGTGGGAGGCGGATATTCTTCCTATACTGAATCTGTATTGCACTGGAACCCTAAAAAATGTTTTCTGTATTGACAGATAGAAAAAATTGCCAGCAGGCTCATGGAGAGCAAGGAATCCTCTGTGGTTCTCCTGCTGTTGGATTGCTGGCTTGCAGAGAAAGTGATCAACGCCACATTCCACGCGATGGACAGGGAGCCTTTTATTTGGTTCTTCGCGTACCAAGAGGAATCATGCATTTCTCCTGATGACAACATAATCTATGCTATGGAGGACTCTCTGGTACTGGAGATTTCAGAGTCATCGTCTTCAAAAAATTTGAACTCCTTTGACGTCAGTCCATCAGTAAGTGACTTATGGTTCTGTAAATATGAAAGCTATCCTGCTTAGAACAGAGGGGGGGGGGGGGGGGGGGGGGGGGGGGGGGGTCAGAGAGAGAGAGAGAGAGATTTGAGATTTTTATTTTTGAAAGGTGATGGGTTGAACATGGCAATTCTTTTTTTTAAATTGCATCCAGTCCTTTATAACAATATACAAAACAACAATAACAAATTCATAAGAAAAAAAGGAAAAATCCACAAAATTCATTTGATAGTAACAATGATATATTGAAGATATATTTTTACCTAATTTATATGATACGTTAAAAGTTTAAAGTATTATGAAACTACAGAATGTAAATGACTCTCGTGTGTGTGTGTGTGTGTGTGTGTGCGTGTGCGTGTGTGTGTGTGTGTGTTGTGTGTAGATGGGGATCACTTTAGCACATTTGAAGGCATTGGGGAAATAGTTCTTATCAAGGCAGAGGTTGTATATATATGTTAGTGTGTCTGTGATAACTGGAACTGATAATTTTAATATATTGCTGTCTATTCCATCAAGACCACGCGTTTTTGATTGTTTGAGGTGAGTCAGATAGTTATAGACCTCTGAAACAGACATGAATGGTAGGTGAAGTTTTGAAGGTATAAGCTTTTCTTGGCAGTATTGTTTTAATTTATTGAGGTCATTGGATTCTGAGTTATCATTGCTGATTACGTTAGAAGAAACATTGATGAAGTGGTTGTTAAGTTTTTCAGCAGAGATGTCTTTGATTACATTTGATTTGGAAGATGATTGATTGTTAGTTATTTGATTTATTGCTCGCCATACTGTCTTTGAATTTTGTTTGGAAGATAGTAAGTCTTGGAAATATTTCTTTTTTTCCCGCCGTTTTTGTGAGATTATGGCATTTCTTAATTTTTTTGATTCCTCATAATATTTGTGTTCTTTTAGAAAATCTCTAAGATAACATGCTTCCTCTAGTTCCTTTGTGAGCCAAGGCGGCTTGGGGACGTGTTTGATTCTAATGGTTTTTAGTGGGGCATGTTTGTTATAGATTTCAGTGAATGTCTTTATCCAGAACTCAATAGCTAAGTCTGGATCAGTAATGTTGAATGTTTCCGAGAGTGTGGACTTGCATAGTTCTAGGAGAAAAAGCTGTTCATCAAATTTTGTGAATGAACGATAGGTTATAGTTTTGTGTCCAGGTTTGGGAATTTTTGTTCCTTTTTTTGACCATGTGGCACAGACTGGATAGTGATCACTGCAGTTATAGACAGGGACACATGTTTCTATGATGTTTTTAGGGTTAGATACGTAAATGTGATCAATTATTGTGCTTGAATTTGATGTGACTCTTGTGGGTGAATTGACTAATTGGTGAAGATTGAGTGAGTTCGTAATTTGGGTCCATTGATTGTGTACTTTTGCTAGGTCAATATTGAAGTCACCCAGTAAGATTACTTCCCTTGATTCTAATAGGACTTCATTCATCATGGAGTCAAATTTGTCTGTCCAATTTTTTCTTTCTGATGGATTTCTGTAACAAAACCCAATTACAATAGGGGATGTACCTTTTACAGAAACTTCAATCCAGATAGATTCTACTTCATGACATTCTAGATGGGGAAGATGTTTAAATGTTACTGATTCACTAATATAGATTAAGATCCCAGTTTCTTTGGAATGCTGTGGATCTCTTCGTAGGATTTTGTAACCTGGAATATATATGTCTGTGTCTGTTATATGTTTTGAAATTCTTGACTCAGAAAGACCCAGTATGTGAAATGGTTTGCCTTGATTTGTGATGAGTGTTGAAATATCTTCGATTTTATTTATTGCATGGTTTATGTTTAGGTGGCAGATGCGTAATCCATCCTTGGAGGGCCATGAAGTATGTCTTGAATACATCAGTTAGTTAGTTTAGTGAGAAATGTGATAGGTGTGCAAAGTTTGGTGAAGATGAAGAATTAAAGTTGAAGAGTAATAATGGGGGGGGGGGGGGGGGGGAGTTGAGTGAGCACTTGGTTGGGTAGAGGATAAAATGGATTAAGAAGGAATAAATCAATAAACACTATACATACAACACACAATAATTATATATATAATAATAAATTTAACACATACAACACACAATAATATATATATTATAATGATATATATATATATATATATATATGTGTGTATATATTGATTCAGTTAATCCTGCCTAATCTAACTGGAAAAAACACGTAAATATACCAAAACCAGCAATCTGAAGCACAAGTAGGGTGATACAATTATAGAAAAATGAAAAAAATATGTATGAAGATAGCAAAAACAATACTAAATCACCTTGAACAGTCAATGCAATAAAATGTGGAAGAATAATAAAATAAGAACACACCTTGAACAGTCAAGACAATAAGATGTGGAAGAATTATAAAATAAGAACACCGTAACAGAAACAATAGAACAGAGAGAGAGACAAGGCAAGGCAAGGCAAAGGCAAAATTCTTTTATTCGAGGATAATAGATAAGCACTCATGTGCTTTTTTACATCCAGTCCCCGCCCTTTTCAGGGAAAACATCAAGATAAAAAGATACTAAACAGTAAAACTATATGCAGTACCAAACAACATAAAGGAATAAGGACATTATACATAATAAGATAATAAAAATGCACACTTTCAGAAGACGAAAATCAGAAGCCACAATAAAATGATTTTGATTATAAAAGAAAAGAGAAGCGTTAATAGATAAAGAGCAACCAAAGAAACATAATGAAATAAACAACTTAGCAACCAAGAAAAGTCCACCCAAAAATACTTAGCTACAACATTGTTACAACTCATAACAACAAAATGAACTCAGAAGGAACTAAAGATAATACAATGATTATAATGATGACAATAAGAATAATATCAACAATAGTGATAAAAGTATGATAATAATACACGTAAAACTCACTCCTACACGTAGGTCACACACACACACACACACACACACACACACACACACACACACACACACACACACACACACACACACACATACATACATACATCATACATACATCATACATACATACATACATACATACATACATACAACTCACTCACGCATGCACGCTCGCAGGCAAATGCACATACAAATCACACACACACACACACACAAATGCACACACACACATACACCACACACCCCCACCCCCACCACACACACCCCCACCCACCACACACAAAACACACACTTACTCACACTTATATTTATAAGCACATATCCGCAGGCGCACATGTACTTGAGGTGGTAGGTTTTTTGTGTGTGTTTTTTTTTTTTCTTAAAAAAAAAAAAAAAAAAATTAGTCATAGAAAAAAGAAGAATGATACAAGTCAAACAATCATATCTGGTGACAATATTATCCTTTCTTTTACATTCATACTTCATATAAAAAAGAAGAAACAAAAGCAAGCAGCAAAGTTAAAACAGAAAATAAACAAGAAAAGACATCAAAAACTTGAGGTAGGACCCATCAACAACAACAACAAAAGTCATGCAAATCATAATATTTTAATACAAGGGGAGACGACAAATAAAAACAATTATCCCCCCCCCCCCACACACACACACACAACACCCAAACACACTCACCACACAGAGAGAGAGAGAGAGAGGAGGAGAGAGAGAGAGAGAAGAAGAGAGAGGAGAAGAGGAGGAGGAGAACAGAGGAAGAGAGAGAGAGAGAGAGAGAGAGAGGAGAGAGGAAGAGAGAGAGAGAGAGAGAGAGAGAGAGAGAGAGAGAGAGAGAAGGAGAGGAGAGAGCATCTTCAAGTTACATCGTCATCAAAACAAACCAGTCAACAAAATATTTCAAAAGACTCACACTTCTATAAAAATTTTTTAAAAAAGATGAGAGAGAGAGAGAGAGAGAGGAGAGAGAGAGAGAGAGAGAGAGAGAGAGAGAGAGATTTGATTTAATTTATTTGATTTATTCTTTTATATTGAGGATAATGGGATAAGCACTCTTGTGCTTTTTTTCATCCTGTCCCCGTGTGTATGCAGTTTTGTAAATATATATACTATTGAAAAAGAAGACTGCAATCATTTAGGGATATCAGGCATCACATATCTTTAAACCAGAACATTATTATTATGAAAATCAATATATTCCAAGGGAATAGTAAGGAGAGCCATTACTAAGAGAAACACCCAAACAAAAAGACAAAGAAAAAAAAAGAATGTAACTACAAGTAGGCGCGGCAAAACATGTCAAGATATAGTATTATAGAAACATTTATATAAAAAATGTCTAGTAATTGGACATAGTCTAATGCATTGTCAGATAGTGCAATACATGATGAAAAATCAAGATAATATTTCAAATAATAACACACATAAAATAGAGAGAGAGAGAGAGAGAGAGAGAGAGAGAGGGAGAGAGAGAGAGAGAGAGAGAGAGAGAGAGAGAGAGAGGTGGGGGGTAAGGCAAGGCAAATTCTTTTGTTCGAGGATAATGAAAAAGCACTCATGTGCTTTTTTACATCTAGTCCCCGCCCTTTTCAGGGATAACATCAACATAAAAAACAACCTCTAACTAAACAGCAGTAGTAGTAGGCACGTACCAATCAGTCTCGGAAGACTATGGAGTTGAGCTCTAGTCTTTAGAACGCAAAGCCTGGGGAAGTAAGTATGGAAGGCAAGCTGTTACCCATGCATCAGACCCCCCCCCCCTCTCCACGCCACTGGAATGATCCATTGGAAAGGCAATGACCGATAGAATGGTGTCATTACCGTCGCAGGAGCCACCAGAACGTTGTCATATACATCCCCAAGCCGTCCTGGGACTCCAACTGCCCGATTTATCCTCAGGGATGGTGTCTAAACACCACACCTGTGTGCATGCTGGGTTTTTTTTCAATAATTTTGTCATCCCTACCGGCACACGATGGCCTGCTCTCCCGGTTTTAACGTGCGGGAAAGATGTTCTGCGTGCGTTCACACATGGGGCCTCGGTTTATAGTCTCATCCGAATGACTTTGACATTCAGTTCGATTTTTCGTCAAACTGGGAAGAAAGGGCGAGGCTGGGTATGAACCCAAAACCTCACGTTTACACATTGGCAGGCGAACGTCTTAACCATCCTGCCACCTTCCTTCCTTCCTTAAATAAACAACAACAATAATAAGGATCCAAATACCAAGAGCAAGAAACCATACCAAGTATCAAACAATAGGCAAGAAATAAGACAGAGATACAATAATAAGGTAATGATATAAAAAGGCACTCATTCAGAAACGAAGATAAGAAGTAAGAATTAATTGTATAAGACAAGGGGAGACTTACCTGGTAAGTTGAGTCGTCGAGAATTCTGACGAATTTCTCCCGATGAAACCGGAACAGAGTGCCCTTGAGATAAACACCACTTGCTAGCCGTCAGTCATTGAGAGTGCAACGAATAAACACTGACATAGAGCTACTGGTCTATATGGGTGGGTAACAGAATTAAAGGGAGGGCAAGTGCACTCTGTTCCGGTTTCATGGGGAGAAATTCGTCAGAATTCTCGACAAGACTCAACCTACCAGGTAAGTCTCCCCTTGTCTTATACAATTCTTATCTCCTGATGAAACCTGCACTAAGAGTGCCCTTGGGATATTTAGAGCAACAGTGCTTATGAGTTGCAAAAAAAACCCAGATCACACTTCATCTTTGACAAGATCTTCTTCTTTCTCATGACCGGAACAGTCCTGGAGGAGACATGAGAGACGATTCTGCAGCCAGCCGTCGCCATCCAGCCCTGTCCTCCGCCTTCCTAATGAGTGTTGGACTGTCCAGGCGGGTCCACTCCTTGATGTTATCCATCCAGCTTTTGGTTTGTCTGCCTCGGCGTCTGCCACCTTCTAGCGTTCCTTGTAGGACTGTCATGGGGGAGGGTGTTGTGGCGTGTGACATGGCCGAACCATGCCAGCTTCCTTTTCTTGACAGTGGCTAGTAGGGGTTCCTGAGGGCCAGCCATCAGTGCGACTTGACTTCGCACATAGGTGTTTGTTTTCCTATCATTCCAGGAAATTCTAAGCAGTCGCCTGAAACATTTTGTCTCAAATGTCTGGATCCGCTTGGTGGTTTCAGTGGTCATTGTCCAACTTTCGCAGCCAATGACCAACTTTCGCAGCCGTAGAGCAAGATGGAGATGACCAGGGATCTGAACAATTTGACTTTTGTTTTGAAGCTGATGTTGTTGCTTCTCCATATCTTGTTCAGTTTTGCCATAGCTGATGTTGCCAAAAGAAATCATGGGTTGACAACATCAAAGACTGGACTACCCAACCCCTGCAACGCCTCCTACTAGCCACACAGGATCGTGAAGCATGGAAAAAGATCTCCGTTGCGTCTTCTCTCATGTCCCCCCTACGTCCTTTGGGACATGGGACTGAGTGAGTGAGTGAGTGTGTGATGTTGCCATGGCTAGCCTGGTCTTGATCTCTGTGGTGGAGCGTCCATCTTTCGTGAGGGTAGCGCCAAGATATTTGAAAGCGTCTACTTCTTCCAGCTGCTGGCCATTCATATAGATCTGTGCTGTGGTGTCGTTTGGACTGTTGACCATTACTTTACTCTTTCCTGTGCTGACTTCCATCCCATATGCACCTGCTCTGTCTACCAGTCTGTTGGTAAGGTCTTGGAGTTCCTTGTTGCTGCCTCCTATGAGATCAATATCGTCAGCAAAGCGCAGGTTGTTAATGGGTCGCCCTCCTATTGAGATGGTAGAATGGAAGTCGTAAAGTGTTTCCCTCATGATGTTCTCCAGGAATAGATTAAGATAGTATTTCATAACGACCTGTCCAAAGAGTGGTTTGCCACAGTTAATCATTTTGCTATAAAAACAGGTGTAATTGACTCCTAGTCCAGCCAGCAGCTTTCATAACAACACTGATAGGGCCTGCAGCCTGGGGCAGGAGCACTTACCACCTTAGTAGGCTGGTGCTGTATAAACATCAGTATCTTGGCCTGCATCAGCTTGAGTGTATGGCTTCCAGTGAGCTATAATAATAGTGTCTCTGTTAACACTATTTTGAGGGCCTGTAAGGCAATGAAAAGTTTTATACTATTGTCTTTTCTCAGAGAAGCTGTTCTCAACTATTAGTCTATATTAGTGTTGCTACAACACCTAGCTCTGCAATCATTGCATTTAGTCAGTTCTATAGGATCCTGGTGATCCCCATGTCAAGTATGCTTCAATATGCTATTTGCAAAATAAAAAGTGCATTTTGTTGTCCATCATTGACATGCCTGACAAGTCTAGTGCATTCAGGTTTTGGCAACATTGTCCAGTGAGGGGAGTAAGAAGCATGGTAAGCTTTTTTCCCTTTATTTCAAATTTTTTTTCAGTGTCAACATTTTAATATATCTAACTCCACATTGGCATCACAGGTTTTAATCCTTTCCGTTGACTGGTCAGCACTGGATTAGCTTCAAAGCCCCATCCATGAATATTTTAACTAGGTATGTATCACCAAAAGAACATTAACACCATCAAAATTATTAGGATAGCAGCTAACCAACTTTGCCGTACAGTACATGTACAGATAGTGAGGCTTTCTCTTCTGATTTGAGAAAGGCTAGAAAATTGATGCCTTTGTCTGAAAGTGGTGAAACCTTGGGATAAGCCTACCACAGCCACTTGTTGATGTACATGTTGTATATTAAACAGTGGATGCCTGCTAGGGAAGCATGATGGTGTCGGCAGCGTCTTGAGAACGGCCACATGTATCACATCTTTGTCAGATATTTTGCATATCAGTACCTTGAGTTCCTTCCTCACATGGTGTTTGAGGTTGGGATCATGGATTGATACAGAAGCTATCTCTATTTGAGAAAAGCAGGGGTCTGTTTATCTCCCTTTTTTACACCAAGAGATAAAACATCTGGGTTTGTCTGCAGAGGCACAACAGTTATTCCTCCTGTTTTGTCTGGCATTCTTTGGCAGTCCTCTTGGAAGCAACGCAAAGAAAGCGGGTCGGAAAGAGGGATAAATCAAGCTGATAATGCAAGCATCAATTGCAGAAGCATGTCAGTCAGGTCAAAAAGCCATATATCTAGAACAGGTATTTTGTTTTATGCATGCAGAAAATGAGTCCCCTTCAGGGAAGAAAGCAAGTAATGCTACAGCCTCTTTAAGAAGGCTTGGTACAAACTACCATTCAACATGACCATGAAATGGACAATTTTCTGATTCGATTTTCTGACCAAGCAGTGCAAGCATAACTGATTGTGATATCTTTCCTGATACATCATTTTCAGATTTCTTTGGTCAAATGTCACAGGTTTATGATCTACTAGATCCCCTTTGGTTAATACAACTAACAGTTGTGCTATTGTCAGATCTAATAGAACTGACTATCAATAGCAGAGGACAGTAAAGCCTGTAAGGCCAGAAACATCTCTCAGTTTGAGATAACTTCAGAGTCTTGAGTTGTAGTTTGAGCTTTGTTTTGATTTATATACACACCTCCCTATCCATGTGAGAGCTGTCAGTAACCAGTGTGGCCTAGGTATGTGTAACTTTAATTTTCCCTCTTTGCTGAGGTAAGTTTGTGATCTACCACTTAAGGTCATTTTTATCCACAACAAACAGTGTCATATATCTGTCCGAATTTCCAGCACAACTAACAATTGTGCTATTGTCAGATCTAATAGAACTGACTATCGATAGCAGAGGACAGTAAAGCCTGTAAGGCCAGAAACATCTCTCAGTTTGAGATAACTTCAGAGTCTTGAGTGTCCGAATTTCCAGCACACTTATTACGATCAGTGTTTCTCCTGCATTTAAGAGTGTGGCAAAGGAGTTTCCCATGGGGAACACCATCAGGCTAGCAACAGACTAGCAACCCTCGGGCCTAACAAGATGTCATTGTTAAAATTTTAGCTTTTCTTTGCTTAAGTAGGGGACTGCAAGCACTGAAAGATTAAAGTTCTCTTTCTTCAGTAAGTCTGACACTCAGCTCCTGAGAATTGATAACAAGCCCTTTATGGGATGATTTTATTGCGTGGGTTTAATTATGATTTTTAATCATTTTTTGCGAAACCCAAAATATCAGTTTGATTTGACTATGTCAACAGCCCATTCCATGACTTCTGTCTCATGTTCTGTATCCCGTACTACCATGCTGTCATCTTGGAATTTTTTTAGAGGTTTCACAGATTAAGTCTGGGAAGCCAGAATAGTTTCTATCAGTTCTGTCAGAATTAAGAGAATATTATAAAAAAAAACAACCCGTTTTGTAGCTTAGAAACAGTATAACTTGCCCTTCTATTAAGAAACGTGTGCAACACTCAAAAATGGGCCACTGAATAAACTGCATGATGCAGAACAATTTATGCAAATAAACGGCCTGTTGTGATAAAATCTAAGGCCCTCTAATATGTTTCCATATCAAACTTTTTACATTCTGTATTTTCGTTGAAGGCTTTCAAACTGAGAATCATGTAATAGATTCCATTTCCTATGGAAATATAACAACTTTTACAGGCTCATTTTCTTACAAAACAAAGATTTTTCCAAAAATATTTATCGAATTATTGATTTCTGAATCTACAGCCTCATTTCCTACTGAGCTACTTAGAGTCTGTGGGGGATGCCTCAAGGAATATTGTCATCCCTTTGACTGTGTCATAAGTGTTTGATATCTCTCTCTCTGAATCATTCCAGAAATACTGAAAAGCCAAGTTTCCCATATATATATATTATATATTACGTAAATATCCTAATACGCCACTTACTGTATGATTTAACGTAAAATCCTGCATACGCACCTCCCTGTGCTGGATTTAAGGCCAAAAATTTTTGGTGGTGCCGTTGTAGGGAATTAACCCCGCACAAGTAATTTTAGGTTAGGTGTAGTGAGTGAATAGAAGGAAAGATTAGAAGTAAAAAAGGGACTTTGATGCAAAGAAGGCCAACGAGTTCCATCGCTTTCCGTTGTAGGTTCTTGTTTCGCAATACCCTGCCTTCAGATCTTTCATCTTCCAGATAATGCAGCACATATGGTCGACATGTTCAGAAGTACTTGCTGGTCCTTTTGGCAGTTTCCGTTTTTGTTTTTCTTTTTCTTTTCCGTACTGCTGTTCAAGTCTATCTCTGTTTTCACTCCATTCCCTGATCCTCTTCCTATCCAAAGAAAATTCACGGGCACACTCCGAAACATTCCCACCTGCTTCGTTATCCAGATACTGGAGGGCTTCCAATTTCTTAGATACAGTGTAAGACTGTCGCTTCGCATTTTGCAAAAATGGCACAGAGAGATTCAAGAACCAACTTCCGGCCATCAGGAAGCGTTGTCAAAGTACCTGTACGTCACTGACAGACAAAAGACATCAGTGGAAAAAGCATGACGTAATTTTAATTCTGGGGATGGGTGGGAGTGAGGAGAGGGGACAAAGAATAAGAAAAAAGGAAAGAAACACGAAAAGGAAAAGAAGGGGAAAAAGATTACTTTTAGAACAATCTGCACAAATCCTAGTGAAAGTGAGCATAGTCTCTTTGAAAAAAGCAGGGTGGGCGTTTGCTAGGTAGTTACCCTTGTGCACAACTTTTGGCCCAAAGTGGGGGGTGGGCGTTTGCTAGATGGTGGGCTTATGCCAGGGATTTTACGGTATATATATATATATTATATATATATATATATATATATATATATATATAATATATATATGTATATATATACATACATACATACATACATACATACATACATACATACATACATACATACATACATACATACAACATACACACACACACAACAGGATGAAGTCTGGTTCATTATTTCTTATGCATCCAGTGGATTAGAAGGTGACTTTTGAAGGTTGTCAATGATTGGTGCTGTTTAATTGAATCGGGAAAGGAGTTCCACAGCACAGGGCCGGAGTATCGTAGACTAGACTTGAACAAGTCTATTCTTGGGATTGGGACACTTGGCTTTTCAGTATTTCTGGAATGATTCAGAGAGAGAGAGAGAGAGAGAGAGAGAGAGAGAGAGAGAGAGAGAGAGAGAATGACAACAATGACAATGACAAAATAGTTTATTGTTCAGACTCAGGGTATCCATAAACAAGGGGAAGTGAATATAACATATTTACACAATTTGCAGCAAATTTGCATAGTTACTAAAGAAAAAAACAACCCCCAAAACAAAACAAAGAACAAGAACACCAAAATATTCTAATATTTGAGAGGTCTTTGGCCAGTGACAGGTAAATAGACTATTTAGTTGATTTAAGCATATCGTAGCCACTAGGTGGCTTGTGATTTCCTGCATTTGAAGGCATAGAATATATACTTTGCCAAGTCAATGATTTGTTCAAGTTTCTGTGGCTTTAATATGTTTAACTTCTGGTTTCTAAAAAGTTCTAGATTAAATTTGTCTAAATAAGTGTATCGCAACTCAGTGTATGCTGGGCAATAGAAAAGAAAGTGAATTTCATCTTCACGTGCACAACTGCTCTTTGGGCAAGTCAAAAAACTACTATCTGCTGTGAACCTATATTTTGTTGCTATTCAGTTCTGTGACTCCCAATCTAAAGCGTCTAAACATAGTACGTACATATCTGGAAGTGATCAAGTTCATGTATTTTTCTGGTTCTAATATACTTTTGAAAGAGTTATATAGACTGTAGCGTGATCTATTGGTTATTTTTTCTGACCACTGCTGTATGAAGCAATCAGTCAGTCTTTGTTTGATTTCCTGTAGAAAAGCTTTATGGTTTCCTACACCTTGAAAGACCCACACATAGCCAAATCCAGAGGAGCAGAGGAGATTTCTTATATGCATAACCCAGGTTGTTTTACCTTTTTCATCCAGGAATTTTAACATATGGTAGGCCATGCTAGTATATCTCTGACTAGGTAAAGAGCACAGACGTAACCAGAGGAAACACTTCTGACAGCTGACAAAACAAGAAGAGGGTAACGGCCTAATTCTTCATATACCATATAGTTTGGCGTGTGCATACTAACATTCAAAAAACATTTACATGCAAACATATGAACTTTTTCAATCTGGTTAAATTCATGAACACCCCAAACCTCAGATGCATACAGCAGCATAGGAGCAACATGTGCATCAAAAAGCTTAAAAAATATCCTAGGAGATGAGCAACCTAATCTTCGCAGTGTTCTACATATTTCTATGACACATCTTTTAGCTTTCGTTGTTAAGCTTTCTGTAGCAACATTTAGACTCAGACGTTTTGTGAAAATAAGCCCAAGGTATTTGTATGAGTTGACAACTTCTATTTTTTGTTGTCCAAAATGCCAGTGTTCATATCTAGATAGGTGTCCACCATTTCAGAAAACTATGATTTTAGATTTTTCTAGATTTACTGTTAAACCAAATTTACTCGTAATATGATGTAGATTATTCAGTTGATTTTGTAGGCCTACAGGAGAGTATGAGAGAAGTGACAGGTCATCTGCAAACATCACAAGAAACAATTCTGTGACATTTTGACTAAGCTGAATTCCATGATTCCCATTTCTTATGATATATGTTGCCAGTTTATTTATCAAAAAGGAAAATAAAGTAGGTGAAGCAAGGCAACCCTGTTTGAGTCCCTGAAAACATTCAAAGTAATCAGAGTACCCTGAAGATGAGTGGACGCAACACAACACAGATGAATACATAGCTTGTAAGGATTGTAGCATTTTCCCTCGTACACCTATATTTATCAAGATTTTCCACAAAACATTTCTGTTCACTGTCAAAGGCCTTTTGGAAGTCCACAAAGGCAACATATATCTTTTTCTTTTGGGTTAGGTACTTCTGCACAATCGCATATAAAGTGAAAATATGATCGGTAGTTCTGTAATCTTTCCGAAATCCTGCTTGTGATTCTAGAATTTTATCATTGCTTTCAGCCCATTTTGTAAGACGGGCATTCAGAATATGGGTATATAGTTTACTGACACAGCTTAGTAAAGTGATTCCACGATAGTTATCTGGATTCTCAGAGTCTCCCTTTTTAAAAAGGGGGACAATAATAGCTCTACATCATTCTTTGGGGTAGAGGCCACGGGAAAAAAGTGTGTTGAAAAGCTTTACAAGGAAAGGGACTATAACATCTGAAGACTTTAGAAGTTCATTTATGATTTTATCTGGTCCAGCCGCTTTTCCTGGCTTTGCATGCCTTATTGCGTTTTTAATCCTCAATTTTAGTTATATCACCATTCATGTCTGTTACAAACAGATTCAGGGCTCCTAATTAAGCATGTTCCTAGGATTGCAATGAATGACATTCTTCGATTATGACGCATGGAATATTAGTTATTGATAAATGTTAATGCCTGTCGATTGCATATATGTTTGTCTGCTCATGGAGTTTCGGGAGTATTTTACAATATTTTAAGAGGTTTTAGAAGTACCCGGAATCGTTCACAGTATTCTAAGACATTCTGGAATCTGTCAAGACGCGTTGCTGTAATCTAAGATGTTTGTGTGAAGTTCCCCAAGCTTCCGGATGGTCTGGCAGTGATGGTCTATCATGGTCAGATTCTACTCTTTCTTGAATTTCAAGTGCTGAACAAAGCTGAAGAATGTCTGGTGAGCTCAAAAAATAATCATTTGTACTACTTCCAGCTGCTGATATGAATGTGTATTTCCTAGACATACCAGGTGTACACAAACCATTTACAATAGACAATTCTAAGCATATACACATTGACAATAATAACTTTCCAAAATCATTGATGGTTTCGTCTTCTGAGTATCGATTTGATATCAGCTCATCATAATTAAATTCTGTCATGTCTTTAGGATCAAGGCTGAATAATTCTGGATTAGGCTGGAGATTTCCTGTTCTGGCATTAAAGTCACCACACACAAGGAAACTTTTAGCATTGTGCTCAAGGAGAATACAAACTATACACTCTTCAATAGCATGTATATGACAGTTTGTCTGAGGCAGTTTCATAAAAAGGGGAAGCAGAGGGTGGACAATAGCAATTAATAAGAAACACGTCAGAATCAATGCCAAAAAGATTTTTTAGAAAACTTAATACAAACAACATTTCCACAATCTATCTCGATTTTGGTCACAAACTTAGCAAACACTTTTTTCACTAGCATCAGAACCCCACCGCTACATCTGCCATGGTAAGAAAGTTTAACTGCTGGGGAAGAAAAACACCATCAACCAACCGCCATTACCATGTATAACTCATTCGAGTTTACATTATCGAGAGAGAGAGAGAGAGAGAGAGAGAGAGAGAGAGAGAGAGAGAGAGAGAGAGAGAGAGAGAGATTTTATTTCATCTGGTAATGAGATGAACAAATTCCGTTTCCGGTAGCTTTACGGAGCTACAAGATATGCGAGATGTGGTTGCATGGATGTGTCTATCATGATGACTTAGCAGCCCTGTTGTGCCCTAAATTTAATATCCCCCCTCCCCCCAAAAAGACCCCCATTCTTTAAAGGTAAGTCATCAACTATGAAAAGTAATAAATTGTTTATTCTAAAAAAAATACTTTGAAGATACCCAAACACAGTTTGGGTCAAAACTATTTACAATAAATGGATTTGGAACAAAACAATCTCAGTGGTGTAGAGTCTGAGGAAATAACTGTCAAGACTTCGACTACTTAACATCACAGATTATCACATTCCCAATGAAAGACTGGGAACATAATTATGTAAAACCAAAATTTGTAAATTTTGCATTAGTTAGGGGGGGGGGGGGGGGGGGGTAGAAAATGCTGATGGGCAGATAGTGCTAACTATAGCAGGAACTGACCACACTTGGTCTAAGTAGCTTCCTACCTTCCTTTGATGCAAAAATGTAGAAAACTTGGAGGGGGAAAAACAGGGAGAGGCAGAGGGGTAAAAGGACAGTGTACACTAATTTTAGCACAGGTCCCTGGATCCTGCCAGAGTTATACTGGATTTGCATATTATATCAAAGGCAGCAAATAAACTGGCTTGGTGGATTAAAAATACAGATTTGGGTCCACTGATGCAACATCCAAGCTGGTTACATATCTCATTCCATGTTTAGACAACTGTGGTTCTCTTTTGGCAGGTCTACCAGCATCATCCTTTCACTCCCTTCAATGCATACAAAACTCTGCAGCTCGTCTTGTACTTGGGAAGAATATTTGGACACATCACTCCTCTTCTGCAATCTCTTTACTGGCTGCCTGTCTCACAAAGACTGAACTACAAGATCAATACCCTGTTTCAAATGTCTCCACAAATCTGCACTCTCTCATCTCTGTAACTGTTTTCATTCACCTGTATACTCCATCCCGTTCCGTTTGTTCAGCCGCAGATACTTTGTGCTTTCGAACACCCGGATTCAAACAAGACACTGTTGGCCGTCACTCTTTCTCTCTTTACGGTCCATCAATCTGGAATGATCTCCCTCTCTCACTGTGCCGAAAGCCTACAATTGATGCTTTCAAACCAAGCCTCAAAACGTACTCATTTCCCTCCTAAGGCTTTCCCCCTCATATCTGTCCCTATTTTTCAACAACCTCCTTCAATTCCACCACCCTACGTCTACCTAAGGTGTTTGTGTGTGTGTATGTGTGTGTGTGTGTGCGTGCGTGTGTGCGTGAGTGGCGCGCGCGCGCGTGTGTGGTGTGTGTGTGTGTGTGTGTGTGTGTCCGTCTGTGTGTGCGTGCACGAATTTAATATCTGTTAACCTTAATATTCATGGAAGGTTGTATGCTTGTAAATAATTTGAACGCAAGCATTTCAATTGGTTTGCATTACAAGATTCAGTAGGCTACTACATAAATGTCTTATAATATCATTATTATCATTTTTTTCAATTTTTATTATTTAATTTTTGATGCAGAGAACACGCAGAACGAGTTTTTATGTTATTGCTACCTGATTTCCGAGGAGCTCCAAACTACGGTCCATCTGTCTGCCCATTTATCAGTTTGGAGATTAGCGCATCCTATCACAGTAGTCACTTAACACAGTCACAACTCTGGGCAAACAGTTTATACAGCATAAAAACTGAGCTGCAAAGTACAAACTGAATGAGTATTGTTTCAGCATAGCATTTTCAGCATTGTAAGAATAATGTTGAAAGGATATTGATCGTTTTTTTCTCAGATGACAGTACTAGATTTACAGAGGTATGAAAGAGAGAGAGAGAGAGAGAGAGAGAGAGAGAGAGAGAGAGAGAGAGAGAGAGAGAGAGAGAGAGAGAGAGAGAGAGAGAGAGAGAGAGAGAGGAGGAAGAGAAGGCAAGGCAAGGCAAGGCAAGGCAAGGCAAGGCAAGGCAAATTCTTTTATTCGAGGATAATAGATAAGCACTCGTGTGCTTTTTTACATCCAGTCCCCGCCCTTTTCAGGGATAAGATCAAGTTGAAAAGATACTAAACAATAAAACTATACGCAGTACCAAACAACATACAAGAATAAGGACACTATTATATGATAAGGTAATAAAAATGCACTCGTTCAGATGATGAAAATCAGAAGTCACAATAAAATGATTTTGATTATGGAAAAAAAGAAAAGCATTAATAGATAAAGAGCAAACAAGAGAACAAAATGAAATAAACAACTGAAAACATCAATCCATGACCATCTGTCAAAAGTTATACATGTCATATAAATCATACATTTGGATAAAAGGGAAATTTTTTTAACTAATATCCTTATTGGAGGGGGTGGGAGACATACTACCAAAAAAAAAACAAAAAAAACATCCTAGATGTTTTAAAAGAATTGGCAGAACATTTTTATAAATCGGATAATGTTTTACACACACTCACACACAGACACACACTCAAGACACACACAGACACACTCTCTTTCTCTCTGTTTTCTGTCTGTCTGTCTGTCTGTCTGTCTTCTCTCTCTCTCTCTCTCTCTCACACACACACACTCACACACACATACACACACACGCACGCACACACATAACTACAACACACATACACACACAACATACACACACACACACACACACACACCACACACACACACCACACACACACACACACACACACACACACACACACACACACACACACACACACACACACACACACACACACACATTTTCACTGGTTCTCGTACATTTCATAAATGAACTTCATTCTAAGGGAAATATATGCCTTGAATTATGAGTAAAATCATAACGGAACACAAGAGGAATCTATCCGCTGTAAAGCACATATTTTGGGACATATATACCCTAATATCTTATCAATCTTATGATTACAATCATAAAATTTATGTTTCTAATTATATTTCGTAATGGACAAAGTTATTCAGTGGGGTGTTTTTGTGTTTATTTTACGATCATTAGTGAAAATTTCACACAGTTGCACAGTTTAAATCTGAGTTCTAAGTATGACGATGTGATATCCTCAATATGGCCTGTTAGCTGAGCAGCTATTATTTTTTTTAACTGACCTGGACAGTGACGGGAAGCCACGTTGCATACATACATATACCTACTATCATAGTGAACAATATTCGCGTGGGTAACAATGAATCTGTGCCCCCTGGGAGACACAGTGATCGATTAAGTTACGCAACACTCCTGGAACAGGACGATTTTGACACTTTTGGTTTACCATAGATAAGTCCGCCCACACACCCAGTAGCCACACCCAGGGGCGGTGTTACACTTTTCCGCTGCCCCTAGGGCAAAAGAACTTCATAGGCCCTAACATTAACTTTGTACACTTTTCTTTTACCGTATCTATTCTTTTATCGTGAATTGATACTATTAATTTTAAAAATTAGATGCCCTGTTTGTCATAAAATCGTAAAAAAAACGAATAAAACTTCAAAGTCTTTAAACTGAAGAAGTGTAACTGGGTAGCCTTTTTTTGCGTGAGCACCGTAGGGGACTTCATTCAAATGGCAATGCTACTGGTGCGAAGTAGTACGATGCTACTGATACAAAGTAGGATTAGAATTGCATTGCAATATTGTTTTAATCAGATACCATTTCACCATTTTTGTATAAGATTTTTGTAAACAGTATTTATAACTTAAGCCAACGATGCCGTACAGGTGACGGTGACTTTCAGTCATCCACACTGTCTTGTTTGTGTGACTGGGCACTAGCCACTTATACCTTAGATAACCTAGCCAAAAGTATGGTACACCATTATGATAAAAACCTCTCTCTCTCTCTCTCTCTCTCTCTCTCTCTCTCTCTCTATTATATCTCTCTCTATCATTATCTTTATCTATATAATATATTATATATATATAATTGCCTGTGTCTTTTGGGGTGGGGGCGGGGCGGGGGGGAGGGGGTGCTATTCTGTAACCAGGGCAAGACCAAGATGAAAAAAAAAGTATTTGAATGCTTACTCTGTTACCCTTGGAAAATATATATATATATATTTTTTATTATTTTTCTTCTTCTTCTTCTTCTTCTTCTTCTTCTTCTTCTTCTCTCTCTCTCTCTCTCTCTCTCTCTCTCTCTCTCTCTCTCTCTCTCTCTCTCTCTCTCTCTCTCTCTCTCTCTCTCTCTCTCTCCTCTCTCTCTCTCTCTCTGGCTGTTTTCTACAAGCTACAAAATTTTTCCAAGGATTATTGACGCTAGTGGCATTAAAATTACGAAATTTTCTAAATGAAGCATTTTATCCCTGTTTCTGTTTGTGGATTTTTTCATGGTTAACTTTTAAATACGTTTATTTTTAAAAATAATTTTTAGGGCTTGTGAAAGGAGGAGTGACAGTATGTCGTCAACAGTACAGAACAGCTTGTCTGCATTCACAGAAAGACCGATTAATTAATTTTATCTCTTTAATAACTACCAGTACATAGCCTTCAGGTGTTTTTTTTTCAAAAACCTTGTGCATGCGCGTGTGGGTGCGTGCATGCGCGCGCGCGCATGCGCGCGTGTGTGTGTGCGTGTGTGTGTGTGCATGTGCGTGTGTGCGTGTGGCACGCAGTGTTTCTTTTGTGTATGTGTTATAGTGTGCACCTTAGACACTATAACATTTGGACTACAACCCTCTTCTTCTCCCTCCCCCCTCCTCTTCTCCTTCTCTTCAAAATGTATTACAGGCTGTTGGTACAAGGTTTTGTCTGTGTACCTGAGGTTGTGGTCTGGACTTTTTCTGTTTGATAGTAGTTGTTAATTTCATCAAGGTAAAAGCAGTTTTGATAAGGGAATTGTATTTGTGTATACAAACTGAACTTAAATTATTGATTTGGTTCAGTGAGAGTGTATGTAGTTGTTTTACACATGGAAGTTGGCTAAAATCATAAGACTTTTACTATTTAACCATGATCTGATCTCCTGCCTTCAAGCCCAGAAACCTTGCTTTGCCAATCCTTGTTCAGCTTCACTTACTGATCAGGTCCCTGCTGCAGTTGCTGACAGCTTTGGTATAGTTGCTGACAATTCTACAACCATTCCTGATGAGGTACTAGATGATGTCATTGAAAGCAGCTCAGTCGAGTTAAAGACTCCTTCAGACTTTGCACAAGAAATCCTTCATGAGACAGTCCTCATCCCTATTCCTCACAGTACTCCACAAGTGGATGCCAAGCTTTTTGATGGTGCTGCTCTCATCCAAATGCTGTCGCCAAAGCTGACAACTACCTTTCAGGAGTATGTAAATGTCATTGTCTTGCCATACATAATGTGCCAGCTTGTTGCAGTATCTCGGATTGACATTGTTTTTGATGTTTATAGGGCTGACAGCTTGAAATCTGCTACAAGGGAAAAGTGAGGTTCTGGTGTTCGAAGAGAGGTTATGGTTTCAGCACAGATCCCAAGAAACTGGCAAGGCTTTCTGCGGGTAAATGAGAACAAAAATGAACTGTTCAGGTTCATTGCAGAGACTCTTTTGGAAGAAGCAGAAGTCCATGGCAAGGTCCTTATCTGTACAAGTGCTGAGAAAACACTGTGCTCATCCAGCAAAGACACCAGCAGAATAGAACCTTGTACCCATGAGGAAGCAGACACTCGTCTCATGCTACATGTGGATGACTGTGTGAAAGATGGCCTTCAGAGTGTCTTGATCAGGACAACGGATACCAATGTAGTTGTACTTGCTGTTGCCTGTGTCCAGTTAACTGCAGTTAATGAAGTGTGGATTGCTCTTGGAGTTGCAAAAAACTTTAAATATCTAGCAGCCCACATAATTGCCACTCAGCTTGGTCCAAAGTGCTCCAAAGCCTTGCCAGCCTTCCATGCATTTATAGGGTGTGACTGTGTGTCCTTCTTCTCTGGAAGAGGAAAGACTAGAGCGTGGAATACATGGGCTGCATATCCACAAGTTACTGACACCTTCCTGCTCATGATGGAACCACCAGCTACTCACCTGCCCATACCCAACTCAATGATGGATGTTCTTCAACGATTTGTTGTTCTATTGTATGACAGGACCAGTGAGTTGCAAAGCATTGATGAAGCCAGGAAAAGAATGTTCACAAAGGGAAGAGGGCAGTTGGAGAACATTCCACCCACTCTTGGTGCACTTCAGCAGCATACCTTACGTGCAGTCTACCGGACAGTGTTTGGTGAAAGCACAGGACCCTCCTTGCCCTGGACTATGGGGTTGGCAGAGAGAACAGGATCATGGATGGAAACCTGTGTGGACTACACTGCCACAGGTAGAGGAAACCTGTCAAGAACTGATCCACTGCAGCTGTAAGCTGGCCTGTCGAGGATGCTGTAAATGCTTCAAAGCCAGCTTGTAGTGTACTGCCTTGTGTGCATGTGGTGGAGGTGCTGACTGTAGAAAGGACTAGGGCACATGGCAGCATTGTCCCTTTTCCTGTAAGTCAAGGTGAGTGTGTGTGTCAAGTCAAGTCAAGTCAAGTCAAGTCAAAGTCAAGTCAAAATTTTATTTTCAGATGGTACATTGAGTAAGCATCGATTTGCTTTTTTTCATCAAGCCATCTATGTAAGGAAACCCCCCCCCCCCCCCCAAAACCATCAAGAAAAAAAAAATACAAAATTAAAAAGGCAGAGAAAAACATTTCATCAACATTAATTAACCAACATAATTTCAACAGCCTTAAAAATACAATATGCCTATAGAAAATATAAGCAACAACACTAACAATGAAAACTGAAAAAATAAACACACAAAAAACATTCAAAAGTCACACACACACACACACACACTCTCTCTCTCTCTCTCTCTCTCTCTCTCTCTCTCTCTCTCTCTCTCTCTCTCTCTCTCTCTCTCTCTCTCACACACACACACACACACACACACACACACACACACACACACACACACACACACACACACACACACACACACACACAGACACACACACTTACACAGAGTTACAATGTTACTAATACCATTATTTAAATTGTGTGTGTGTGTGTGTGTGTGTGTGTGTGTGTCTGTGTGTGTCTGTGTGTGTCTGTGTGTGTCTGTGTGTGTGTTAGTTTGTTGTTGTTGCTGCTGCTGCTGGTACTGTTAAAGAGTTGTTCTCTTTCTACAAATCCTGGTCCACTAAATCAGTAAATGTCACCATTACTGTGTCACGATGCGCACGTGCATATGAGTGTGCATGGGTGCTTGTATGTGTATATATATATATGTATGTATGTACATATATATATATATATATTATATATATATATATATATATATATATATATATATATATATATATATATGTGTGTGTGTGTGTGTGTGTGTGTGTGTGTGTGTGTGTGTGTGTGTGTGTGTGTGTGAGAATGAAGAGTAAGTCATCAGCTTTACAGATTATAAAACATAAAGTGAAATTCAGGAGCTGTTGCTTTGTGTGCAGAATAACTTGTTAAAAATGGTTATGTATGATAAATTATTTTTAAAATCTGCTATCATTTACTGCTGTTTGTGTTCTTGAAACCACTTTTGATGCCTCAAAGAAAGTATGTACAATTAATTAGGAGTTGCTTCAAAAATGAGCAGATGAACAAGTGGAGAATGTTACATTTGTCGCAATCTTTGATAAGTGGGGTATACATCTTTGATGTCAAATTAAGTGGGAAACAATTGGCCAATATAGTGTTTCCCATGCCAATATTGTACAGGAGGGTCCAAAGTATGCGTATGCCAAAAATAATGCCGTCACCCCTTTCTGCAGTTTTTGCCCAATATTCTTACCAGAGCTGCTGGACTATGTGTGGTCCTCAGGGCTATAATCATGATTGGATTAGATTGTATTAGCTTTTCAAGTACTTTTTTAGTGAGAAAAATAGGTTATTCAGCTACACAGTACAATGGAGGTTAATGTTTTATAGTAATTTCAATATATTGACGTTATAACTTTGTCTTGTCTCTTCATTTTCTATTCAGTAATGTGTCTTTTTGTCAACATGACATCTATTTTGATCATTGGTTTTACATGTTGTTTCAGTGTTCTTTACAGAAAGGAGCTTGCAAGATTATGGCTCCCCTAGGCAAACCAACAGGCAAACGATATGAAGTCTTCAAAGATTATGTCTTGGACTCTATTGCAGTAATTGCAAACGCCACTTCTCGAGTGCTTGAGGATGCTGAATGTTATCATCTCGCAGGCCCTGAAGCCAGAAAATGCATCACTGGGCAGCGCCTTCAAAAACAAATTCATGCTACGCGGCAGAGCGGACGTTCTGGCTGGCTAGACCTGGATAAAAATGGGCAACGCATGGGTGCATTTACTGTTCATCAGTTAAGAATAGTTTCGTCTCGACTGGTTCGCAAACCAGTTTATTATTTAGATGCTAAGACAGGTGAAATTGAGGCCCTGGATGATTTGGTTTGGACACGCCATCTTGTGGAAGAAGGTGAAAAACACCCATTGTCTTTGTGTAGTTTCCCATGCCCAGTTAGTTATTTCCAAGTTATAGAGGGAGTCAGTTGCTGCTGGAAATGTAGAAAGTGCGAAATCAACGAACGTGTCATACAAAATAATACCAAATGTGAATCCTGCCCTAAGTTCTATTGGCCCGACAAACATTACAGAACCTGTGTGGAAATTGAACAGCATGAAAACATTTGCTATGATAAACTTTTAGGTCGATTACAAATTGTAGTTGCCTCAATCTATCTTACAGTATGTCTCTGCGTGCTAATATTTTTTCAAGTGTATGACAATGTTCGCATAATGCTAACATGTTGCAGAGGATTGTCCCTTATGATACTTCTTGGCATTGCCACGGGATACATTACAGCTATCCTCTTTACTTTACAGCCAAGCAATTTAACCTGCAGGCTCATATATTTCTTTTTTTCTTTGTCGTCATCTCTCGTTTACGGACCGATTGTTGTACGAGCTCTGCAAATTTTCCTACATGCTCGGGAAGGAATTACACTCTCAGAGCCAGAAAATATGAACATCCCGAGACAGTTCTCCGTGGCATTCACTGTCATCTTCCTGCAGGTGAGAGAAGCGGTTTTGAGCATGTTTCCTGTGAGTTATGTTATGTTTGACTCTGGCTGATATGCACGTATTTCCTTTTAATCTGTTGCTCGAAGTGTTGAGTGTGTTGTGAAGTAATGCAGGGGGGGGGGGGGGGGGGAGCGTCTAATGGTTCTGTCAGGTGTTGTGTTGTGAAGTAGTGCAGGGGAAAGTGTCTAGTAACCAGCCTACTTAGTTAGTCATATGCCACACTAGACTCAAATCTACAAAACTGCATACACACTGGGACCGAATGTGAAAAAAGAAACAACACATGGGTGCTTATTCCATCATCCTTGAAATAAGAAATATATTTTAAAACTCCACACAAAAATTAGGGTCACAATGAAAAAGGTAACACCTAAAAGACATTTGAACTATGTTAGAAAGTTCTATCAACTTGAGCTGGATAAAAATTTATAAGTGTATGGTAGAAAATGGGATGTCTTTCCACAGAAAAGACACAAGTTGTGCTTTTTAATGATGATGCTGATTCTCCTAAACTTCCTGTTTTCAAGATTGGTGAAAAAGCTCTCGATTATAAGCTTAAATTTCTAGGTGTCATATTTACTTCAAAATTAACATGGCATTGTCATATCGAATATGCTTTGAACAAATGCAGAAAAAGTCTAAATATACTAAAGGCAATCAGTAAGCAAATAAGGGCACAGGATTCAGTAGTACTAAAACATTTAGCATTATCACTGGTTCGTTCTAAACTAATACATGGTCAAGAATTATTCTTCAGTGCTCCCAGATATCTTTTGAACAAAATTCAAAGCCTAGATTGTAAAGTTTTCCGGATTGCTTTGGGAGTTTCGTTTCATGCATCTTCTCTAGGAACTTAAGAAAAATTAGAAGTATTACCTTTAGATAATTATTGTAACTTAGCCGCTTCAAAGTATATTTTAAGAAGTTCAGCAGTTGAAAACAATATTACATCGGATATTTCTGTTAGATCTGACTTTCCCAACAGAGCTAAAAATCTATCTTCTCTTGCTACAATTGGCACATATACTTCCAATCTCCTTAAAGAGGCAGCTATTAATTCTAAATATTAGCAAAAATCTACCGCTCTTTTAACACCTGTTCCAAAAGGGGAACTTCAGAAAACATACTTTGATATCAACCATCTCTCTTAAAAAAAGAAGAAAATGGGCTTATTCTTGGCTCTTACACAAATACAAATCTAGGAGATACATACTCTTGTCATCTTAACATATACACTGATGGGTCCCTTCCTGAAAATAAGGAAGCAGGGGCAGCATTTATCATTTCAGCTTTGAAGGTTAAAAAGTCCTATCATATTGGCAAAACCCATTCCATCTTTACTGCTGAACTTAGCGCTATTTTGATGGCTCAGTACTTTCTACTTGATTTTCTGAATGCTCTTTTGCAGATTTTGTTTTGCGTCGATCCTAAATCTGCATTACAGTGTCTTGGTAACTCGACATCGACAGTTAAGCAGAATCTTAGTACTGAAATTAATTTGATACATTTTCTGATTCTGAGGGGTTGAATGTCACTTTCTGCTGGGTTCCATCTCATGGTGATCTTTATTTCAATGAAAAGGTTGACAAAGCAGCCAAAAAGGCAGCAAAACATTCTAGCTTTTCAAATGTTTTAGATATTCCTCTTTCTCTTCATGAGTGTTATGCTTTGATTCAAAATGTTTGCTGGAAACATATAAAAAAAGAAACACGAAGAGGCTGGCTATACCCAGCATACTTGTTCAGTTCTGGATATTGAGAACATCCTTTGTACTAAGTACAACTTTTAAAAATCCAGTACTAAAAGATATTGTTTCTCTAATCCACAGACTGAAATAAAATGCATTTCGATCAAAATTTGCAAAAATTATAAAATGTATTTGTGGTGAAAAACTGTCCAATGTTCATGTTTTGTACCAATGTCAAGGTTTAAAAAGTTCTTAACAGCAATTTAAGATAAGTCTCTGCAAGAAGTGTTAATCAATCCAGTAATTGTGTGGACATAGCATTGTCTCTGATGCATCCCCAGTAGGGCGTATTCTCTTTTTTTAAAATAATTTTTTTTTTAATAAAGTACTACTGTGAAGACTGTGAAATTATAACACCGTTACTGTCGCAATGTATGTTTTGCTTTTTGCAATTGTTCATTTTACAGTTTTGCATTGTTCGATGTTTTTGTTGTTGTTTGCGTTTCTTATGCAATGTTTCGCAACATTCAGTTTTATAATTATAGTTTGTAATCAGTCTTCTTATGCACATAATTACCAACACATCTTTATTTTTTCTTTAAGCCATCTCATTATTGCCCCCCCCCCCCCCTCCTTCGTCTAATTCGCTTCAAGTAAACAGACGTAAAATCAGAGACACACGAATATAGATTCTTTGTGGTCTCTTCCATTCATCAATGAGTTGTCTGCTAGTTAGCCAGTCCACTTGAAACAAAGATATTATAATAATAATAATAATAATAATAATAATAATAATAATAATAATAATAATAATAGTATAATAATAATAGTAATAATAATAATAATAATAATATAATAATATAATAATAATAATAATAATACATGAGGCAAATACTTTCTTTTTGTGATGTTTTGGGGGCTGTAACGGTTCAAGCCCAAAGCGAAATAACCCATGACTTCATTGGGAGAGATTGGTACCACACACCACTTTCTTTTTAATGTGTATAACACATGCCCAGAGTTAGTGCAGATCTAGATAATATTATACAGATCCTACTTTTTGGATCTAATCCAGAAAGAGCACGAGAATACAACATCTCAATATGGAGCTAGAGTTGAAGTTAGTTGTCACTGTCATTTTGCTTGTAAAGTGAGGCTGTTATGATTGATCTATGTATGCAGCTGAAGATCTGGATTTTGTTTCTGTTCTCACAGTAGCTTGCATAAAAAAATCCCAGATATAATTATCTTTTCTTATTTGCGTTTTTCTTCCTCTCTTTTGGCGGGGGGGGGGGGGGGGGGGGGGGTAGCGCTAGCATAGCGGGAGTGGTGGTGGTGTTAGTTTCTTTTTCGTTGGTTTGTGTGTTTGCTTTAAACCAGAATAAACTGGAACAATTCTGTGCAAAACTTAGTTTCCAAAATCATGCAATACATGAGTTTTACAGGAATTTATGTCACTGAAAATTGAAAGGTTATCAGTTGCTGGTAAAGTCGAAAAACAAACTTGTCCAAATTTGAGAGTGTTTTAGTCTGCAGGACCCCTTTATCTTTATTTCATTGAGATGCACATTGAATTTGATGGAATCATGAATAATTGAACATTTGCATTCATCTAAATGAGATAGGAAATGTCCATAGGTCTTTGCTGAAAAGGTAAACGTTCAAACAGATAGAGCTCTTTAAAACTGCTATCTCTATTATGTCTATTTGTCTTTTTCATCAGTGCCATTTCACCAGGCCAAAGGCTTTGTTAGCTACTTATGTGAAGCAAAGAGCAAAAGCTTACATAAAAATGTTAAGTTGAGATTTTTGTTTTCGATCATAACAAGCTCCTAACATAGCAACCTGTATTTTTGCATCGAAGAACTAAAAATCCCATAAAGTCACAAAGTGGCTACCTATATAGCAAGGTGCTTGAAAACAGCCACAGAGCCAAACCCTTTATTGAGTGTGTACTAAGGGAATCAGAAACTCCTACCTGTGAGGAGTGAGACAGATGCGTATTCTGAATGATTCCTGCCTGTGAGGAGTGAGACAGATGCGTATTCTGAATGATTCCTGCCTGTTAGGAGTGAGACAGATGCGTATTCTGAATGATTCCTGCCTGTGAGGAGTGAGACAGATGCGTATTCTGAATGATTCCTGCCTGTGAGGAGTGAGACAGATGCGTATTCTGAATGATTCCTGCCTGTGAGGAGTGAGACAGATGCGTATTCTGAATGATTCCTGCCTGTGAGGAGTGAGACAGATGCGTATTCTGAATGATTCCTGCCTGTGAGGAGTGAGACAGATGCGTATTCTGAATGACTCCTGCCTGTGAGGAGTGAGACATGCATATTCTGAACGTTTCCTGCCTGTGAGAAGTGAGACAGATGCGTATTCTGAATGATTCCTGCCTGTGAGAAGTGAGACAGATGCGTATTCTTAATGATTCCTACTTGTGATGGGTGAGACAGATGCATATTCTGAATCGAATGACTCCCAGGGTGTTAAGCTGGAAAACAATATATATATATATATATATATCTATATGTATATATATCTCTCTCTCTCTCTCTCTCTCTCTCTCTCTCTCTCTCTCTCTCTCTCTCTCTCTCTCTCTCTCTCTCTCTCTCTCTCTATATATATATATATATATATATGTGTGTGTGTGTGTATGTGTGTGTGTGTGTGTGTGTGTGTGTGTGTGTGTGTGTGTGTGTGTGTGTGTGTGTGTGTGTGTGTGTGTATACACACGTATACACACACGTGTGTGTGTGTGTGTTCCATGTGTAACACACACACACACACACACACACACACCACACACACACACACACATATATATATATATATATATATATATATATATATATATATATATATATATATATATATATATATATATATTATATATGAGTGTGTGTGTGTGTGCGCTCGTGGGTGAGTGCGTGTGTGTGTAATATTTGAATTATGACTGTTATTGTTGTATTATCATTGTATTCGGATGGTACTACAAACCGAGGCCCCGTGTGTGAACGCACGCAGAACATCTTGCGCACACGTTAAATCAGCCGCCGCTGTGGCCTAGTGGTTAGGGTGTTGTACTCGTAATCTAAAGGTTGCGGGTTCGATCCCAGCTATTCCGCTATGGCGTTGTGCCCTTGGAAAAGGCACTTTACGGCTATTTTCTCACCCCACCCAGGTGTAAAAGGTGGTACCAACCTTGTGTTGGGGGTTAATCCTGCGATAGACTGGCGTCCTATCCAGGGAGGAGTCTATGACTCTCAGTCGCTTAACGCCACAGAAACCGGGATAAGCACCGGCCTGATGAGCCTTATGGCTCGGGACAGACTTTAACTTAACTTTTTTAACACGTTAAATCCTGTTCCGCTTTTCGTAAGAGTAGGTCATCGTGTGCCGGTGGGAACAGATGACATTTACAAAACTGCATACACGGTGATTGGATGTAAAAAAAACAAACACGTGAGTGCTTATTCCATTATCCTCGATATAATTTTTTTTTAATGTTCAAAAATAACTAGATCATTACTGTTTATATATTTTTACTTCGAGGATAATGGAATAGAGATTCGTGTGCTTTTTGGTTACATCCATTCTTGTGTGCATGCAGTTTGTATATTTTTTTGGTCTGTTCCATGTTCTCATGAAATGAAGGCATGACTGTCAATGAGTAAAAGGAGCATCCCGGAATGCTTTGCAGAGTTTTGCATTTAAAGCAAAACAGTTGACACAGGGAAAGATCGACTGATGGTCTTCCAGTATTGCTATCTCTGGTAAATATTCAGGCACAGGTTTTGGGGTAATGAATAATTGGAGGGATAGTTTTAACTCCAGCTCAATGTTAGGGCTAATATTTTTCACCCCTTGGTTACTTGATAGCCTGATTAGATGGGCTTGGGATGTTTTAACGCCGAGTTTAACATACTGGTACGTATGCTTTTTCCACTAATGGGGATAAAAGCTGACTGATGGCTGAGTTGATGATATTGAACCTGGGTTTTTTGTTGAAAAATTTAGGGAGACCATAAATGATTTGGCTAAAAGATTAGTGAAAAGGGGGAAGGGGGGTTAGACAAAAAAAAAGAATCTATAGTGCCTTGCAGGGAATGCATTTTCAGTACTCATATGTTATATAAACTGGCTCCTTGAAAGCACTCTGGTTTTGCCACAGTTCTTCAATGTGCGAACCTTGAAGAAGGTGTCCCATAACTTACGTGGCCCTATGAGAGCAAGGAATCATAAACCTCAGCTTCTCTAGGGGAAGCATATTGAGGGTGGCGCCCATCTCCTCTCCGTCGCTGCTTTATCTTCCCTGACCCTAAATAGGGCAGGTACCCATTTACATCTGGGTGAACTGGGGGACTGTACTGAAGCAAAGGCACGCGAACCATCACCCTTCAAACTGGTAACCATGCTTGATGCGGTTTAACTTTGACTTGGGAAAGTGAGTGCTCTGACCACTTACCTATCCCGCCCCTAAAGAGAAGACGAAGTGTATAGTTTATCAAATGTCAGCTGGGGTATGATGTTTTGCTTCAATTTTACCACGACTGATTGGTATTTTCTACCACAGCATCCAGCAGTGTTTAGTGGGTTTTTTTTTGAGATAACAACATTACTTTATAAATTAACTGATGTGGTTGTTTATGTCTACAGGTCATCGTATCAGCTGTAATATTGGTGATGGAACCACAATGGCATGGGCTTCACCAGAAGAGAAGAACAGTGCCATATGTTGAGCATACCTGCACCATTCCAGCTTCTGGCTTCGTGGTATACTTTATTTACGTAGTGGTTGTGATTGCCACATCGGCTTTGCTTAGCATACTTAGCCACCATTACGAGAGGGCTACACTAATGGAGAACGACTTTTTGTCTGTATGTGTGTGTAGCAGTTTCATTCTTTATTTGTGCTATACACCAGCTTACAGATTGACCACAGATCCTTTCTTCAAAATACTAATTCTGTCTCAAATCATTGTTTTAAACAATACGATTGCTCTTGCTACTCTCTTCCTGGCCAAGATTTACATGATAGTAAATTATAATAAAGACTTCACAGTAGGAAGGATGTTATCGACTAGAACTACTACGGAGCATACTAGTAGATGCCAACTGAGCGGCTTGAAGGCCAGTAACTAAGTGCTTTCAGTAATGGCTGTGTTATGATGGTCGCTAACACTGTCCTACAAGACTTGACACTCGATATTATTTTCTATGACTTTATTCTCATGATAGAAAAGAGCGGTACTTCCCCCAAGATAAACAATTTACTGAAGAATTGTTTAGATGATTCACTGACTTAAAAAAAATATAACTTGACGGTAGATGGATTCAGTCATTGTTTCATTATGCAAGGAAACACGCCAATCTCTAGAAAGTTTATCAACTGAATTTTTTTAAAGCCAAATCAATATCTTAAAACTTACATAGTGTCCAAACCTATTAGTGTCTTGGAATTTGCACAGTGTTCATTTTCAGAGTTCTAGGTGAACAGTTTTTAGTCATTCAAATTTTTCAGACCTTTTTACTAAATTAAATGAACCTGATGCACAGATAAAATAAGCACACACATAAGTTAAGATACTGGAGGATAATGTAGCAATGTTTCTTGGGTGGTTGTCATCAGAGAGTGTTCAAGAATGCTTAATGCAGTTAAACCTAGCACAACTATAATATGAAGCCCTCTACACTGTTACTTAATCACAAGTGAAACAGCATAACTACACAACTGTTCACTTGAAAAACAGGCCATGAGTTCACACATAAGATTTGTGTGTCACCAAACTAATAAAAGCATTCTGATGCTTTGTAACACAAACTGATCAATGAAATGCGATCTTGGCACAAAAGGAAAACTGCACACTTTGCACATTGACTAGATATAAACCTATCTGTCGCCAGGGCGACTAACTCGCAGGTCTTCATGACCTGGAGACTACACAGCACTTCACTATAGGTATCTGGCAGGCTTGACGACACTGCAGCCAGATCTGGTGGTATAAACTGGTGCTGTTGTTGCTGCTGCTGCTGCCGATACTGGCGGCGGCTTCACGGGTGAAGGTGGTGTGATGGTACCATTACCCCATGGTTGCTGGTGTGGCTATGCAGACATCTGTGGCTGCTGTGGCTGTAATGCTGCAGGATGATGAATGATGGCAGCTGGAGTACTTGGAACAGATAAAGACGCAGCTGCTGGAGGTGATGGACCTCGAAGTAGGTGTCGCCTGTTGCGTCGAAGATAGCGATCACCTTGTTGAAGGATGAACGAACAGGAAGCGACCTGGGATACAACCTCTGCTGGATCTGCTCTTCATTTCCCACCTTCGTCTGATTTGAGGAGAACAGGGTCTCCAGGCCGCAGAGCAGGAAGCGAACGTACACCATGATGACGGTCATAGAAGTGCTTCTGCTTCGCCTCAGTGTCGCGCTCGTTCACGACAGAGGGCTCTATAAGACGAGGCATCAGCGTCTTGTTCAGGGTTGGTAGGGTTGTTCAAAGGCGCCTGCCAAACGCAAGTTCAGTAGGGCTGAGGTCCAGGTTCGGGAGTGGAGTCAATCGATAGACCAATAGAGCCATTGCTGGGTCGTCCTGGCTCAACACAGACTTGGCAATCTTGACAGCACTCTCAGCCTGACCATTGCTCTGAGGGTAGTGTGGACTTGACGTCACATGCGTGAAATTCCAAGCCTGCATAAAGTTCTGAAATTCTGATGATGTGAATTGCCGTTGTCAGAAATTACAGTCTCTGGAATTCCGTGTCTAGCAAACAGCGTCTTCAGCTTCGAAATCACATGGCATGAAGTGAGATTTGCAAGCTCGGCTATCTCAATGTACCTGGGGTGGCAGTCGACCAGGACAAGGTAGTGTATACCACAGTGAAGTAGAATGTCTGTTCCTACTCTCTGAAATGGGCGCTCTGGTGGAGTCGCTGGCTTGAGCGGCTCGCATCGCTGTGATGGCTGCTTCTAGAGACATGACGCACAGAAGAAGAAAAGGTCTTTGATCTCTGTGCTGATCCGCGGCCACCATACCATTGTTTTAGGGCGCTCTCGACACTTTGTGATGCCTTGGTGGCCTTCATGAATGATCTTGAGTACAGTCTTTTGCAATGCATTAGGAATGACGATTCTCTCTCCGTATGTGAGAAGGCTGTTGACTACACTCAGCTCTCCCCATACAGCGTGGTAGTCTCGTGCGGCGAGGATGACGTCTTCTCTGTAAGCGGGCTAACCAGTGATGGTGTACTCCATTGCAGCTTTTATGCGGACATCCAGAACACTCTCCTCCCTGACCCTCTGAAGAAATCTGTCCAAAACGGGTCAGGAGGAGTTGATCTGGTCAACATGGCTTGCGATGGCTGCTTCTGAGACCTGCACTTGAGTTGCAATCTCAGCATCAAGGGGAATAGGGCTTCTGGAGAGTGTGTCTGGAACAAACATTTCCTTGCCAGGACAATGTTCTGTAGTTGCTGTGAACCTTGAGACATGGATCATAAGCCTCTGACAGCTGACTGGAATCTCGGAGAGATCTTTTGTATTTATAAGGGGAATCAAAGGCTTGTGGTCAGTGAGTAGAGTAAACTCGAGTCCAACAATGTATTGGCTAAATCTCTCACAAGCCCATACTGAAGCCAGAAGTTCTTTTTCAATTTGTGTATACCGCTGTTCAGCCTGCGTCAAAGCCGGGAGCAGTAAGCCACAGGACGCTGGACACCATCATGAAGTTGAAGCAGGACGGCGCCCAGTCCGTAGCTGCTGGCATCAGCACTGACAGTTGTCGGAAGTGTGGCGTCGTAGAAGGCAAGTGTAGGCGCAGTTGTCAGCATGGTTTTCACTTTGTTGAAGGCTTCTACTTAGACCTTGGTCCCTCCCTAGACCCCCTTCCCTCCCCCTGGGGGGGATTTTATGGGTGCATTTTTCTGAAACTTTGTTTATTTTAACGTTTTATGGTATATGTTACCCTCATGTAACCAGGTTATTTCAGGATATACAAGCAATTCAATATAGTAACCCTTCAGAAGGCAAATATTTAGGGGGGTGAGGTTAATTTACATTATTTATGTAAATATATTCTTACACATTCATATCAAATTTAGTACCAAAAAAAAAGGTATTAAACAGGCTATCAACATATGTTAATGTCACCACTGCACAAGGAACGCCTGTCCCATATTTTAAAAACAAAACAGAAAATTGAAATGAAAACGCTGTACAATCTGAAGAAATAGGTGGATGTTCAGTGACAGGGTGGTGGATGGGTGCCATATAGTCCACAGTAGACTGCTTCTTTTCTGTCCCTTCTCCTGTGAGTGATACCCACCCTCCCCATTCATGGACAAGTTGATTTCCATTTGTGGCCTGGAATCTGGAGAAAAAACAATCCACCAAAAATCAGCAAGTTGAGCTTTGTAGACTGCCTCTGTGTTTGAGAAATGAGTTTCCACAACATGCAACTTAGGTTCTGCCTTTACTTTTGCAAAGCATGGAGGAACATCATGTGGCTCATTCTGCACTGAGCATTGGCGGTCCTGATAATGAGGAGGAGGTTCTGTCTGAGACAGAAAAGTGTCAGGTATTGTGTCCCCAGTAACCTCTTGAATGACAATGCCTTGAGTGGAGTGGGTGGTGTTGGCTCCTGATGGAGTTTCTTCGTTCAGGTCAAAGTTATCCCAGCAAAAATGGATAACCTTGTTCTCTCTCAAACTCACTGTTGAAAGAAGAATACTTGCGCACTGAAGTACAGAATTGGCCATAGCAGTCTCAAGTCGCACAATGGTTTTGTATCCAGCAACATGACCAAACCTATTCAACAGACTTATGATTTCAGAGCTGCCAGTTACATGTCTAACAGACATTCCAAGCAAAACATGTTTAGGCATTTTCCACTTCCCTCCTGTTACAGATTAGCATATGTCCTGGGCAATTGAGGATGCCAATCTGGTGGTTTTGGGTTGCTCCATAGAACTCTTTCCAGATAGCAGTGCTTTTAGAAAGTCTGTGAGGATATCTGGAGGTTTAACAGCATCAGACTGAAGAAATTCTGCAGAAGGAGGCCATGGCATATCAGGTGTTGCCCTGAAAGCATCCATAATGTATCGGCGAAGAACATATGCAGATTCCTCAAGACGTCTTTCTTCTGAAGCTGCTGACACAAATGCTGTCTCAACTGCCTGACCCGGGCAAGTTCATCACAATAAACAAGATCACTGCGGTGGTTCGGAGCCCTGAATTTAATTCTGAAGTCAAAATGTTTCATTATTTTTTCTTTCAGTTTGTAAGTCTTGTATCCTTGGTTGTAGAAGTCAGGAGAATGTTGTTGCATGTATTCACAGTACTTCTCACGCAGCATGGTCATTCTTCCACCTGTGAACCTCTGATTATTGCATTTTCATCATACTCGCATATGTACTCAAATGCCCTCTCGTGTGCCTGTAGCCGCTCAGTAGTTTTCTGGTCTATTGATGTTTCAGCATGCCTGTCTTCACATCTCAGATAGTCTTTTCTACAACCCTCGTGATAGTGAGCTTCACATGCTACAAGATCTGTATCTTGATAACCAGTGAAAATGTCATCTTGTTTAGTTTTGGCTGCATCCTGTATAGACTGTTCTGCTGTCTTGGTGACACATTTTACAAGTTTTCCAAAACATGGAACCCCTTTTGAAACTTTCTTTTTGGATTTCTTCTTGCAAAAAATGTAACTGTCTTTTGGAAGCAATGGGCCTGAAGTAGCAACAGTCCTTTTAGGTTTTGATGGTCCTGCAACCTCTTCACTACCTGTCTCATGCTTTCTTTTCCTGGCAAATTTCACACTTGTAAACCGTGCACCACAGCTTCTGTGATAACCATGGCGTGTAAAGTCAAGGTCTTCTGGAATACAATTACAAATCTCATCTAGTCTATGACATGCCACATCTAAAGAACGTCTCAAGTGAAGAGACTTTTGAATAGGTTTTTTTTTTTTTTTTTTTGCTTTCTTCAGTTAGTGGAGTTACAGTCTTTTCTTTTCTGTTATTTTGGAAATGAATTATACAAGTTCTCCCAACCCTGGAAGCTTTTCTTTTTCACTTAGGTGTACTTTTGAAGGTCACTGAATGTTCATCTGCCATGTTGAGATGTTCATTTTATACAGGATACGTCACATGGGGAAGATGAAATACACTTTCAGTGAGAGACTGCACACTTGCCAATGACTCCACTCTCCTCAAAAGTCTTTGGGATGAGACTGTAAACCGAGGCCCCATGTGCGAACGCACGCAGAACGTTTTGCGCACACGTTAAATCTTGTTCCGCTTATCGTAAGAGTAGGCCATCGTGTGCAGGTGGGAACAGATGAAAATATTTACACAACTGCATACACACAGGGACTACATGAAAAAAAGCACATGAGTGCTTATTCCATTATCCTCGATATAAAAGAATGAAATGAAAATGAAAATAAATAATGACCTGAAACATGATGGTTAAATGGATACTAAAAGTACTACACAACAGTTTGCCTTATCCCATTTCTGTCAACGTTTGTGGTGGAGGACGCGGAACTGAAAAGAACAACGAATTATGACCGCGTTTTTTTCCTTCCTTTTTTTTTCCATCAAGGCCGTGGGCAGTGCAGCTGATGGTCTACCGCAGATTTGTTCTATTTTTAGATGTGTGTTATCGTGTGTTACTTGTATTGTGCTGTGGTGTGTGTGTGTGTGTGTGTGTGTGTGTGTGTGTGTGTGTGTGTGTGTGTGTGGGTGCGCGCGCGCGTCGTGCGCGTGCGCGTGTGTTACACGCGTGCACGCGCGTGACTGATCTGCATAGTGTAATTTCTTGAGGAAAAAAAATCGAAACTAAAAAAATCATGGACTCAAAGAGCTGTCGTTAACACATCCTCTTCGTCAATTATACTTATGGCTGTTGCAGTACTTACTGTGTGTTACAGACATTCTCTGATCAATAATAACATCTTGATCTAGACTTATTTATTCTTACTTTGTGGAACACACTGATAGCTGGATACACTTCTGGCACCGGACACACAAGGCTTGAGATGAGAAAGTGCCGCTCAACTGATGGTGAGGGAACGGAACAGCGCTCGGCTGTGGTTGAGTGGTAAGACAGATTTCAGCTGCGTGCGGTTCGGACAGCCGCGCATTAAAGTCATCACTGTAGTTTTGTTTTAAATATGTCAGCAGAAAACTGTGCCTATATAATCGGGAAAATTATACTAGATGCTATTCACAATAAAATTATGAGAGGTTAAGCCAGAGTTTGTGCAATAATCGCAGCGTGAACATCCCTACCCCAAAAACCTAAATATAGGGCGCAAAGAGGGGAAAATGCACTGTTGATACACCTCTCACTCCTGAAATAACCTATATCCCAGAGGGTAACATGTTAAATGCTTCTACCAACATCATAAGCTTTCAGAAAAACAAAGTCAGAAATCCCCCCCAGGGGGGGAGGTTTCCCTGTGTGTGTGTGTGTGTTGTGTGTGTGTGTGTGTGTGTGTGTGTGTGTGTGTGTGTGTGTGTTTATTTATTTAATTTTATTTATTTCTTCTTTTATATGGAGGATAACAGAATAAGCAATCATGTGCTTTTTTTCATCCGGTCCCCGTGCGTATGCAGTTTTGTAAATATTGTCATCTGTTCCCACCGGCACACGATGGCCTACTCTTACGAAAAGCGGAACAGGATTTAACGTGTGCGCAAGATGTTCTGCGTGCGTTCGCACGGGGCCTCGGTTTAAAGTCTCATCCGAAGGACTTTTGGGGAGAGTGGAGTCAGCACTGATGTTAACTCCAGGAGAAAAATTTCCTCGACCGGACTCGAACCCGGGTCGTCAAATTGCCAGCGCAATGTTCTGACCACTCTGTGTGTGTGTGTGTGTGTGTGTGTGTGTGTGTGTGTGTGTGTGTGTTGTGTGTGTGTGTGAGAGAGAGAGAGAGAGAGAGAGAGAGAGAGAGAGAGAGAGAGAGTATGTGTGTGTGTGTGTGTGTGTGTGTGTGTGTGTGTGTGTGTGTAAAGGGAAAGGGGTCGTCAAATTGCAAACACAATGTTCTGACCACTGTGTGTGGTGTGTGTGTGTGTGTGTGTGTGTGTGTGTGTGTGTGTGTGTGTGTGTGTGTGTGTGTTGTGTGTGTGTGTGTGTGTGTGTGTGTGAGAGAGAGAGAGAGAGAAGAGAGAGAGAGAGAGAGAGAGAGAGAGAGAGAGAGTGTATGTGTGTGTGTGTGTGAGTGTGTGCGTGCGTGCGTGCGTGCGTGCGTGCGTGCGTGCGTGCGTGCGTGCGTGGTGTGTGTGTGTGTGTGTGTGTGTGTGTAAAGGTAAAGGGATCCCATAACCTCGGTGGTCGTAGGGGAGCGAGGCATCAGAGACCTCAGCTTCTCTAAGGGCTTGCATATTGAGGGTGGCGCTCTCCTCTCCCTCTCTGCTTTACCTTCCCTGACCCTAAAGAGGGCAGGTACCCATTGACAGCTGGGTAAACTGGGGGGGACTGTGCTGAAGCCAAGGCGGCAAACGGTCACCCATCCAACTGGTAGCCACGCTCGTCGCTGCTTAACTTGACTGAGGGAAAGCGAGCACTCTGACCACTGAGCTATCCCCCCCCCCCCCTGCGTGTGTGTGTGGGTAACGTTATCTTTATTGCGTCATTCTTTACTGCGTCATTTTGGTAACCAGATGTTAAAACCAGATAATGAGCGCATTGCTATTTTAACATCCAGTGCCCATGAGTATGTAGTTTTGTACAATTTGTCATCTGTTCTGAATAGCTCTAGGGTATTGTTTCCCCCTTTTCCCTGTGTGTGTGTGTGTGTGGCAAAACCAGGTGTTATTTTTCATGAACACTATTTTTCATTATCATCACCCTTTCTGATAACCGTGGTCTTTAAGAAATGAACATTATGATTTACAGGTGTAAAGCTGACCCTCTCTCTCTTGATAGAAGGCAAGAGTCTAAACCAGGGTGGTCACAAAGTGGGTCTGGGATTGGATATGGAGGCCTAAACTGTTCAGAGAGACGAGAATGGGGCAGCTGTAGTCCACCACCTGCACCCTCCCTCCCTCCCTCCCTCAGTCCTCCTGCATCCTCCCATTCAGTGTGTTGCACTGTGAAGTGGTGGGTCAGCAGGAGGAGGGAGTCTGGTGGCCACTGCTCAGGAGGAGAGGAGAGAACGGCGTACGTGTCTGATGGTGGAATGGTTTGGTGGCCCTGCCCTGTCCAACTCCTCTTGGGTCTGATAAGGCAAGTCCTCTGCCTACCGCCTACAGCCATTGTGAACTTCTCGCTACTTTTTCTTCATTCTCTGACAAGGTCTGCAACATTCGCTCCAGACTGGATCAGACTTCTTTCCAACCTGTGCCTCCTGATCCCCAATTCACCAGCACTCCTCTCCTTTTCTTTCACCCAACAATGGAGAAAGAAATCAAGAAAATTCTGAAAGAAACGACAATAAAATCATGCCATCTCGATCCTGTTCCTGTTTTTCTGTTTATTCAGTGCATTCCACAGCTTATACCTACTATCACAAAAATAGTAAACTCATCTCTTCTCTCAGGAAATTTTCCATCAGCTCTCAAAACTGCGATAGTCACACCTCTACTCAAAAAGCACGACCTCGATTCTAACATCCTGAAGAACTATAGACCTGTTTCTAATCTGCCTTTTATCTCTAAAGTCCTTAAAAAGTTTTTGGTTTTTTTTACACTTTTTTCAGATCACAAAATCGAAGAATACATAAACAACAATAGTAAATGAAAATATGTGTGTGTGTGTGGTGGGTGGGTGGGGGAGGGGGGAGTGTGTATTTTACAACATGTGAAGCATTGTGGTCAAGCCACAAGCAACCCCTCACAAGCCATCTAGAACATCAACCTGGCACTCACCAAATGGTCTGATTCATAATCAAATTGATTACATTCTGTCACCCCAAAGATTCAAATCCAGCATAAACAAGGCAACACAAGAACATCCCCAGGAGCTGACATTGGCAGTGACCACGACCTTGTACTTACCACCATCAGGCTGAAACTGAAAGCAAAACAACAGCCAAAAAGCCCACGCATAAGATCCGACCTGAAAAAACTCAAGACCCAACAGTGGTTGAGATCTTCCAAGCCAACATTGAAGGAAGTTCGCCGCACTCACAGCCATCGACAATGATGTGCACACACTAGCCAACAACATCAAAGAAGTGCTAACGACAGCAGCAGAAGAAACATTAGGCAGTAGCAGAACAAAGAAACAACCCTGGGTGACAAATTAATGAGGTTCTTGACCTCTGCGACAAAAGAAGAGAACTTAAGAAACAAAAGTTCACAAGTCAAGTCAAAAAGATGAGAGAGGCCAAAGAAGCCTGAATAGAAGAACAATGCAACAACATCGAAGCTGAAATGGCCAAGAAAACAGCAAAACAGCTTACGACACTTTGAAAGCACTAACTAAAACCACACAGCCTAAAGCCTCTGTTATTGAAGACAAAGAAGGAAATCTTTTAACGAAAAACAATGCCATCCTCCAACGCTGAACAGAATACTGTGAGGAATTGTATAACTACCCACTACGCCCAGATACCAACATAGTTTCTGACAAACCCCCTGAACACCAAGATAAAGACCCACCAATACTAAGGTGTGAAGTAGACACAGCTATTAAACAATTGAAGAAGGGGAAGTCCCCTGGAATCATAACATCCCAGCTGAACTCATAAAAAATGGAGGGAATGAAACAGCAAGGCTATTCACAGAACTTTGTCAGAAGATCCACGACACCAAAGAATGGCCAAAAGAATGGACACAGTCTCTTGTAATACCCCTGCTAAAGAAAGGAAACCTCAAGCAATGCCAGAACTACAGAACCATCAGTCTCATAAGCCATCCTAGCAAGATCATGTTGCAGGTAGTCCTCAACAGACTGAAAAACCAAGCGGAAAAACTTCTGGCAAAAGAACAAGCGGGCTTTAGACCAAAACGCAACACAACAGAACAAATTTTCAATCTGAGAATTCTGATAGAGAAGCATCTCCAACACCAAAAAGACGTACCACAATTTTATAGACTTCAAAAAGGCCTTTGACAGGGTATGGCATGATGGCCTCTGGCAAGTACTCAGGCACTTCAAAATTGACAACTGCCTAATTGAAGTCATCAAGGCTCTGTACGAGAACGCAAGAAGTGCAGTTTTCATGAACAATCACGTGGGCGAGTTCTTCAAGACCACGGTTGGGGTCCGCCAGGGCTGCCTTCTCTCACCTGTACTCTTCAACCTCTTCCTCGAAAACATCATGACAGAGACACTGCAAAACCACCACACTTCCATCTCCATTGGTGGAAGACCCTTTGCAACCTCAGATTTGCAGATGACATTGACCTCAAGGGCAGCAGCAAACAAGAACTCAAATCCTCACAGACAGTCTAACAGATCGAGCGAGTGCATACAGCATGGAGGTCAGTACAGAGAAATCGAAGATCATGGTCAACAGCGCGAGTAATGACAGCACGGAAATAAAGATGAATGGAGAAATATTGGAAGAGGTAAGCCAATTCAAATACTTAGGCTCCATCCTAACAAAAGATGGCACATCAAACAATGAAGTGAAAGCTCGCATTGCAACAGCAACAACTGCTCTAGTCAGACTTGAGAGGATCATCAGAAGCAACAACATCAGCTTCTGGCACCAAATACCACCTCTACAAATCCCTCTGATATCTATCCTCCTATATGGCTGTGAATCATGGACTCTGACAGCAGAGTTAGAGAGGAGAATCCAAGCATTCGAGAACAAGTGCCACAGAAGACTCCTCAAAATATCATACAAAGAACACAAGACCAATAACTATGTGAAAGAAGAAATCAAAAAGCGTGTGGGCCCCCAAGAGCATTTGCTCTCCACTATAAAGAGGAGAAAGCTGATGTGGTTTGGTCACACCACAAGACACAACACCCTAGCAAAAAACATCTTGCAAGGAACAGTCGAGGGCAAGAGAAGAAGAGGCCGCCAAAAGAAATCATGGGTTGACAACATCAAAGACTGGACCGCCCAACCCCTGCAACACCTCCTACTAGCCACACAGGATCGTGAAGCATGGAAAAAGATCGCTGTTGCGTCCTCTCTCATGTCCCCCCTACGTCCTTTGGGACATGGGACTGAGTGAGTGAGTGAGTGAGTGAAGCATTATAATCAGCAAAAGATCAGGATGCATAATTTCGCACCCAAAATCAAAATAAAATTTTTGGTGGTTATCCTCAGTTACTAATAAAGATTACTAAGTAATTATCCACAGTTCATTTGAACTGATTATTACATTTTCATGAATCTATTTTTCTGTAATAAAGCTCACAATCAAAGATAACAATAATATCAAATGGAGTACTGTATCTAGCTATTCCAATACACATTCATATACTACATACTACTACATATTTCATACCTTACAGACTGAGTCCATACAGTTGCAGTAAACAAGATTCAATCAGCACCTGCCAAACTGGAATATGGTGTCCCTCGGGGATCAGTTCTGGGCCCTCTTCTTTTTACCCTCTATACTGCTCCAGTGTCGCATATAATAGATCATCATCATATCAATTATCACTTTTATGCTGATGACTCTCAGATTCAAAGAAGTGATACACCTGAAAATCTGCCATCTCTCTTGACAAATATGACCAACTGCCTTCAAGATATCCAACACTGGATGATACAAAACAAGTTACAACTAAATGCAGATAAAACCGAAGCCATGCTTGTAGGCACCAAACATAAACTCTCCTCCATTTCAACAACTTCAATAGAATTCTGTAATACATCAGTTCCGCTGTCCACTTCTGTGGAATATCTAGGGGTCGTTGTGGACAACACATTCTCCATGCAAACATTCACCACACAGACCTGTCAGTCATGCTACTATCAATTACGGCGCATTAGTGCAATTCGAAAGTACCTGTCCACTGATGCAACATCCAAACTTGTCACGTCTCTTATTCTTTCATGTCTGGACTATTGCAATTCTTTATGGCTGGTCTGCCAGCGTCATCTATCCACTCACTTCAACGTATACAAAACTCTGCAGCTCGTCTGGTCTTCAGAAAGAAAAAAATTTGAGCACATTACCCCTCTCTTGCAATCTCTCCACTGGCTGCCCTTACCACAGAAAGTAAACTACAAGATCAGTACCCTCTGTTACAAATGTCTCCCCAAAACTGCACCCTCCTACCTCTGTGAATGTCTTCACTTGTACACACCTTCTTGCTCCCTCCGCTCTGCCACAGATACTTTGTCCTTAAGAATACCCAGATTCAACCTATCTACCGTTGGCGGCCGATCTTTCTCTGTTTCTGGTCCGTCAATCTGGAATGACCTCCCTCTCTCCCACCGGCAAAAGCCTGCTTATGACACTTTTAAATCCAACCTAAAGACACACTTATTTCAATCCTAAGATTTTCTCCTTCTGTTTCCATCTCTTATCTGTCTCTGCCTTCAACATCTACCGGCCAAGCGTATAACCTTCATAAGTGCGCACGTGCGCGCGCGCATGTGTGTGCGTGTGTGTGCGTGCGTGTGTGTGGCGTGGTGTGTGTGTATACATTCGAATTTGCTAAAACTGTAAATTGTTATCGATTGCTTGTGTGTTGTATAGGTCGAATGCAAGCGCTTTGATTTGTTTTTACAAGATATAGCGCTATATTAATTCCATGTATTATTATTACTATGAGCCAGCTAAATGCCTCTTTGAACTAGGATTATAATTGTGGAATCACATACACACACATTCTTTCCCTTTCCCAGAGAGCCACAAGCAAAACCATGAAAACAGATGATTTATCACAATATATATTTGTGGTCTTATGCAACTGGCAGACACAGACTTGCACATTGAATTTCTGAACAAATACATGACAAGTGATAACTTCAAAGATCAACAAACAAATTGATGTGAACTGGGCTCACACTCACTGACACACAAAAGCACATACACTCACACACAACTCACACACACACACACGCGCACACACACACACACACAAAACAACGTGTCTAACCGCATTGTAACCTTTTGATAGATAAAGATGAAAATGATGAGTTTTGCTACAGTCACTTAGAAGAAGAAATGCTTAAAGGAAACACCATCTTACATTGATGAAGCTGGGTAACTGCATAATAAAGTATGCAAAGTGTGTGGAGGAAGATATCCCCATTTGTGTTATTCAGCAGCAGCTTTACCTAACAGTGTAGTGTGATTCTCATTGCTCCAACAAGCTGTCAAAGTCAGTGCCATGTGTTCAGATTAAATTAACAGTTGCATCATAATCAAAACCAAGACAACATGCAGCAGCCAACCTGAAAAAAAAGCCTGAAAGAAACAAACCTCCATTGAATACTTAACAGATTTAAACGTAGAACGTTATGAGCATCAAACATGGTAGCAAATTATGATTGTCCTTGAATTTGTACAAAATCAAACCAAGTAAAATAAAGATAATGGTCATCTCTCTCTCTCTCTCTCTCTCTCTCTCTCTCTCTCTCTCTCTCTCTCTCTCTCTTCTCTCTCTCTCTCTCTTGATGACCTCAGGTTTCTATGCTCATTATGCAAGCAAGCACCTGAAGATGAAGGACATTTTGTGTTCTGCTGTCCAGTGTTGAAGGATGTTAGGCAGAGTTACATCCTTGTAAATATAGTAGGAAGACATTAATTCATTTAGACTCTGTTTACTCATGGCGTCAAGTCAGCCTGAGGTTGTGAGCAGCCTCACTTTATTTTTGTTTAAAGCTTTCAGACTAAGAGATATTTTTTGTTATAGTAAATAAAAGTTTTGTAACTATTTTGTTGCTATACAATCATTTTTGTTGCTGTTATTGCTGTTGTCTTTCATCCCACACAAAAATACCAAGTATTTCGGCAACCCCGTTCATGTATGGTCCAATGGTCTTTTTGTGAATAAATCATTCGAGTTCGAGTTCGTGTTGGAGTTCTCTCTCTCTCTCTCTCTCTCTCTCTCTCTCTCTCTCTCTCTCTCTCTCTCTCTCTCTCTCTCTCTCTCTCTCTCTCTCTCTCTCCCTCTCTCTGTGTCTGTCTGTCTGTCTGTCTGTCTTCTGTCTGTCTTCTCTTTCTCTCTCTCTATTTGACTTTCTGTCTATGTCTCTGTCTCTCTATCTCTCTCTTTCCTTCGGATGAGACTTTAAACCGAGGCCCCGTGTGCGAACGCACGTAGAACATCTTGCGCACACGTTAAATCCTGTTCCGCTTTTCATAAGAGTAGGCCATAGTGTGCCGGTGGGAACAGATGACATTTACAAAACTGCATACACACGGGGACTGGATGTAAAAAAGCACAAGAGTGCTTATTCCATTTTCCTCGATATAAAAGAATAAATCAAATCAAATCTCTCTTTCTTACCTACCATGGATTTCTGAACATGATTTAACACTCAAGAAAGTCAGTCATGGTGGTGATAACGTGTGTCATTTTCTGTTGTCAGTATGATGAGACTCCTTCATCAAATGCCTATCGAAGGTTGAAAAAAAACTAGCTTCCAAGTACGCTGTTTTCAGCTTCCTTATGCCATATACCAAATCCAAAGTTCTTATTCACATACTCTGTACTGTGCAGATCCATTGCATCAGGAGTTTGCTCTCTTTATCTGTATGAAGCTAGTATTGTCAGGCCATGATTTCAAATTATATCAACTTTGAACAAGTGTGCACCACATCAAACTGAGAAATGCCGACTATGGGATAGGTAGGTAGGTAGGTAGGTAGGAAGGTAGGTAGGTAGGTAGGTAGGTAGGTAGGTAGGTAGGTAGGTAGGCAGGCAGGTAGGTAGGTAGGTAGGTAGGTAGGTAGCTAGCTAACTAGCTAGCTAGATAGATAGATAGATAGATTAATCATCTGTACATGATTACTGTTGTTGTTATCAATAATTCTTCAGTTAAGTTAATCAATCATGTTCAAGTTGTTTCAGTAAATGATTGAAAATAAAAGAGGTGTCGGGGGTGGGGGTGGGGTGGGGGAGGTGTGTCACGTGTTCACGGCAAGGAGTTTGGCTGTGTGGTGAATGAAGCCTGGGGAGAAAACCAAAGCATCAAATCTAGTCAAGTTATGCCGAGTGGAGTCAAAAACACCTGAACATTTTTGTATTTTGTATTTTGTACCACTTTATGTCACCGCAGATTTTTCTGCGTGAAATTCGGGCTGCTCTCCCCGGGGAGAGCGTGTCGCCACATGTGCAGCTCCTACCCATTTTTTCTTTTTCCTGCATGCAGCTATATTTGTTTTCCTACCAGAGTGGCTTTTTTCTACAGAATTTTGCCTGTGTCAACCCCCTTGTTGCCGGGGTTCGTTTACATGCGCTAAATAGTGATGTGTAACACACGGGACCTCGGTTTATCGTCTCATCTGAAAGACTAGCGCCCAGACCACCACTCAGGGTCTAATGGATGGGGAAAAAGTTTTGGGCCCAAACGGGGTAGGAACCACCGCCCATCCGACCCAGACTTTTTGCTTTCTAGGCAAGGCGCGTTGCTACCTAGACCACCGATCCCCCTCCCATGAAGAACAACTTATGCAGGATACTGTCAGCGTGCTTTCCTCTCTCTCCCCTTTTGCTGCCTGTTTTGTTTGCTTTTGTACAAATATTTTCCCACACTTACAATCTCAAAATGCTCTTGTTTTGCCTCCTACATACGACTTTCACAAATCGGCCTCAACAATTTTTGTTCCAGGAAAACCGTAGAAAGAACTTGATTTTTAAATCTCTACATTCAAGTTGGTTTCCATTTTTATTGTTCTGCAGCCTACTAGAGGTGTGCTTAACAATTACTATTGCAGTAACACACAATATCTATGCACAGAGAAAGGAGAGCAAAAAAGAGGAGAGGGATGCGAAGAGAGAGAGAGAGAGAGAGAGAGAGAGAGAGAGAGAGAGAGAGAGAGAGAGAGACAGAGACAGAGACAGAGACAGAGACGAGACAGAGAGTTATCTGAAAACAGACGGACAGAAAAACACACCCAGATAAACAAAGACAGACACACACCTTTACAGAGGCACAAACACGCACACACACACACACCACACACACACACACACACACCCTTACACTTCCATTCATATTAACACATACACACACGCGCGCGCGCGCATTATTGTTGATATAAAAGAAAACAAAATTAAATGAAAAGACACACACACACACACACACACACACACACACACACACACACACACACACACACACACACACACACACACACACACACAGGTGTGTCAGAGGACGTCCCAGGGATTGGAGACAAGTCTGACGCCCTCATAGAGGGGGATGGCGCGGTGGCGGCAGGGCAGCACGTTGGGCAGGGGCCGGTACAGCGTCTCCGGGAACAGCAGCCCCGCGAAGCCCACGCTGGACATGAGGCCGCCCAGCACCACGTAAGGCACCGTGTGGTGATAGGGCTCCTGCACCAAGCCACCCCCTCAGTCACTCCCTCAGCCAGCCCAGCAATGAGATAGGGATATATATATACATATACATATACATTATATATATATATATATATATATATATATATAAAATATATATATATACAGAGAGAGAGAGAGAGAGAGAGAGAGAGAGAGAGAGAGAGAGAGAGGAGAGAGAGAGAGAGAGAGAGAGAGAGAGATCAGTTTTACTGAGCTGCTTCTTCTTCTTCTTCTTCTTCTTCTTCTTCTTCTTCTCTTCCTCCTTCTTACTTCTTCTTCTTTTTCTTCTCCTCCTCCTCCTTCTTTTCTCCGGATGCTCAGGCAGCAAGTATTGTTGTCTGTCATACAAATAAAAATGTAAAGCGTTGTGCTGCAGTTAAACAAGTCAGGCCCAGCGTAGCTGACATCGGTGTGGGAGAGAATTGTTACCGTTCACTTACTTTTGGTATGGAAAAAAGGCAGGAGAATGGACCAAGAGGCAGAAAATAGATAAGAAGGAGAGTGACAGGAAGAAAAGGAACAATGTGCATTTGGAAACAAGAAGAGGGAATCCTTAGCACAGAATGTCCACAATGTGGGGATGCTATTTTTCTGTAATACTGACAGCCCCCTCCCTCTCCTCGGCATCCTCACGGGGGAAGACAGTTGTAGAGCATAGGAAGACCTGCATGTGGATTTGCCTTTGGAATCCGAAAAAACTAGTCAGATGACTTCATTGATTGCTCTCTTCTCTGTCCCTCTGTCCTGTCTGTCTCTGTCTGTCTGTCTGTCTGTCTGTCTGTCTGTCTCTCTTTATGTTGTTTGGTACTGTATATAGTTTTATTGTTTAGTATCTTTTTATCTTGATGTTATCCCTGAAAAGGGCGGGGACTGGATGTAAAAAAGCACATGAATGCTTATCTATTATCCTCGAATAAAAGAATTTTGCCTTGCCTTGCCTTGCCTTGCCTTGCCTTGCCTTACCTTGCCTTCCTCTCTCTTCCTTCTCTCTCTCTCTCTCTCTCTCTCTCTCTCTCTCTCTCTCTCTCTCTCTCTCTCTCTCTCTCTCTCTCTCTCTCTCTCTCGTAGTGCCTGGTCTTCCCATGTGGTGCTGACTTTGCAGGAGCTTGTTTGCTGGCTTCAGCGGACACATGCCGACTTCAGAGCAGCAGAGTTCATTGTAAGCCCTACAGCTTGCATGGTGGAGGTCGTAAAAATACCCTCTTGATTCACCACACGCCGCCGAGATTCGAACCCCCGACTTCATGGACCTACGGAGTTCAAGTCGATCGGTTTTACCCGCTCGGCTATAGCGTCCATCAGTTGTTTATTTGATTTGCCAGTAGAGAGCGGCTGTTAGATTATTAACTGTCATCAAATAGCTTCAGTATTTTTCATATCAGAGGATGAACAAGAGCCAGAAAATATATGTTCTTCTAGGATTAAACAAAAGCATTTTATTCTTATACGTACACATATTATGTTTAGAACCGCGAACGCCAGTGTACTTTAGCGTCAATGTGCACACAAGTATGCATCATTATAATAATTATGTGTGTATTTTGTGCAGGCGTGTGCAGTGCGTGTCTATGCATAACACAGAATATTCCCTGTGGAGATCCCCAGGGCATTTCAGTATAAATATCATCCCCACCGTCTGGAAATTCTGTGCTAGGAATTCTCTCATTTTCTATCCATCTTCTTGTGTATGATAGTTGCCTTGTTGGTCAATAATCCTGCCTTTTTCCAGTAAAAAAACTTTGAAAAGAACAATTCTCTCTCACCTCGTAGTTCGATGCTCTGTCAGGCGCTTAACGACAGCACAACGCATTTTCGCTCCGACAGACATCGAAAATTGCTGTCCGAGCGTTCGACAAAGAAGAAGAAGAAGAAGAAGAAGAAGAAGAAGAAGAAGCACAGGAATAGAACAATTACAATATTTGTCACAAACATATACACACTAAGAGCACTTTAATGATGATATACTCACAAGGAAAACCAACAGTTCGGAGAGTAAAAACCCTCCCGCCACTCCAGCCACCCCCACTGCTACACCCATACACCTGCCAACATAAACATCCTCATAGTTCACTGCAAAACTTCAGGTTACTCAAGTGGAAGTTCAGCCGAAAGCCGACATGAATGACATGATTTGTAACTGCACATTAGATCGTCTCCATGTGTAAAGAGATGGAGGGAACTAAGGCACTGGAAGGCCTGCACTTAAGGTTTGACCTGAGGGATTGTAAAAATCCCTATCCTTTCTTCACCAGACATTGCCGGGACTCAAACCCACGACTTTCTGGACCAGGGGATTAAAGTCAAACGGACTTAGTTACTCGGCTGTGACGTCCGTCAAGTCTATTGATGTGTTAACTATTATACTTTCTGTTTGTAGGGCTACAACTATTGGATGCAATACGTCTACTGATTTGTTTACCATTATACTTTCTGTTTGTAGGGCTACAACTATTGGATGCAATACGTAGTGCCTGGTCTTCTGTTCTAGTAACTCTGCAGAGGTCTGCCTGCTGGCTTCGGCCCACATGATCCGACTTCAGGTAGCTCATCAGGTAGTTCGTGGAAAACTAATTCTCCAAAATTTGCATGAAAAAAGGAAGAAGACAGAGCTGGGTAGACAGATAAAGCCTTGAGGTGAGAGAGAGAGAGAGAGAGAGAGAGAGAGAGAGAAGAGAGAGAGAGAGAGAGAGAGAGAGAGAGAGAGAGACTTCAGACTTCAGATGATTTATGCAGATAGGTCACAGCCCCTTCTGAAGGGGTGAAAAACATATAAAAGTGCTAGTAAACAGCCATTCACTGTCAATTGTTTGATGAAAAAATGAGTTATTCAATACAAATTTTGATTTTCTTTCTTTTAACATTCACCAACAATTTACATTAGCTCATTATCTGTTATTTTCTTCAAAGATTTGTACAGAAAAATTGCAAAGTTTTGAACAGTTTGCTCATTTTCAGATGCCATAAGCTGAGCTAGCCTGACCATTGGTGGATAATTCCAATATATTGGCAGAATTAATGCTTTTCTTAAGTCTGAGATCTGGACATTCCAAAACAACATGCATTTCATCCTGAGTTGCCAATTTACACAAATTACTAACCAAATAATCACTGTCGTCTTTTGCATATCGTGTTAAATGTAGAGCAATATCTGATACACCACATCTATATTTTGATAATGCTTGCTTCACATACCTATTCATTTCTTTCCCTGTGTAGTGTTCAATGCAAAATTAATGACATTTTAAATGTTGCATACAGAAAAAATCGATCACTGCTATGAATGTGAGCGTTCCATTCTTGCCATCTGCAGTCAACAACTCTCTGCTTAAAAGATTTTATGAAGGCGTTAACGTTTTCGACTCCTTGATTGTCGCAGACAAACCCAAAGGCATACTTCACAAATATGTACGTATTTTAGATGCCCAAGTATGCTTGCCTTTACAATTAAGTTGGCATAGCATTTTATAAGCTTTAGATGGCAATCGATTACCCTCCATACGAGTTATCTTAAGCCAATAACGAATGCATTTTACCTTAGAATTTAAAAACAATGGACACCTTCCTAGTTCTCCATAGACCATGTCATTAGGAGTGCGCCAGTATATACCAAGAAATCTCTTTAATGTAAATAAATGTAACTTCTCTATTTGCGCAATATTTTCTATTCCCCAGATCTCAGCCCCATATTGTATAATAGGTTGTACCTGTGTATCAAAGAGTTTCATGAAGACTTTTACAGAATTATTTCTCAAACTTGTATAAATACTCAGAATACCCAGAACAGCTTTCTTAGCCCTTGAAGCTAAATCTTGGCACGTAAAATTGAAGCTAAGTTTAATTGTCAAGTGGATTCCAAAACATTTGTATGATTTACGACTGAAAACTTAGCATTACCAAAGTACTATTTCTCATGAGCTACCAAGAATCCTCCTTTCCGAAATACCATTATGTTGCTTGTGTTCATATTTACCTTCAACTGCAGATCTTTAGCAGCAGTATACAGATTGTTTAGTTGTGTTTGCAATCCCACAGCAGTATCAGATAATAAAACAACATCATCAGCAAAAAGTAGTAAAAATGTTTTTTTCAGTCAGAGAAAAATACCCCATGCTTTCCTTTATTCAAAATATTCTGAGCTAGCTCGTTAATGAAAAGAGAAAACAATACTGGGCTGCATAGATCACCCTGTTTAACGCCTGCTGTGCAGTATATAATTATAATCACTGAATTTTGTTCCATATCTGACCTTTGCTTTGACTTCTTCATACATACTTTTAATGCAACGAAACAATTTACCCGTTACCCTATTTTTCCTTAATACTGGCCACAATAACTTTCTTGAAATAGGATCGAAGGCTTTCTCAAAATGAATGAAAGCAGCGTACAGTTTTCGGTTATTATATAAGCGAATTGTTTTTCTATAACTGCTAACAAAGTAAAAATATGGTAAACTGTAGAATGATCTCTTTTAAAGCCTGCTTGGTGCTCTCCTGTAATGTCATTTTATTCTGTCCATTCTTGTAGCCTGCTGTTTATGATAGAGCTGTACATTTTCCCACTTATGTTAGACAAAGAAATCCCTCTATAATCATTTGTTTCATTCACATCCACTTTTTTGTACAGTGGCAACAAAATAGATTCTGTCCAACATCTAGGATATGCCCCCCTGTCAAACAGACTATTAAACAATGTCGTAAAAAAATTCTACTGCAACATCTCCTGCGTGTTTTAACATTTCTGCAATAATTTGATCTGAACCAGCAGCTTTTTTACACTTGAGTTTCCTAATGGCAATGCTGACTTCTTCCTTTGAGATAGGACAATTCAGAGCATGATTTACATCTTCAAGGTCTGTTGACCCTTTCTTCACTATCAAAGTCTGAATATGTGGCAGCATTGACATTAATTTGATAAGAGCAACTTGCCATTTCTTCATTATTGATATCTTTTTCAAGGATACTTTTAAAATGAGTGAACCAGCTCTCAAGTGAAATATCATTTCATGGTTGAGTTTGCTTCCGGGAGAGCTTATAGACAGTTTGCCAAAAATCTTTCTGATTTTTAGAAGATTCTATCAATTTGTGAAGTAGTCTATTGTTAAAAAGTCTTTTCTTTTCAAACAATAAATGCTTATATTCTTTTTTGGCCTGTCAAAAATATAGCGATCACCGTTATCTTTAGTTCCAAGGAATTTTCTTTAAAGTTTGCGAACATTTGTCCTTGCATCTTTACAGTCTTGGTCAAACTATTCCCTTTCACTTTTGTTCCGATCTACATAAGTTTTGCAATTCATGCACTCAGCTTGTTTCCTCAGAATATCATTAAACATCCCTAGGGGGACGGATAGCCTAGTGGTCAGAACATTGCGCTCGCAATTTGACGACCCAGGTTCGAGTCCGGTCGAGGAGATTTTTCTCCTGGAGTTAACATCAGTGCTGACTCCACTCTCCCCAAAAGTCCTTCGGATGAGACTTTAAACCGAGGCCCCGTGTGCGAACGCACGCAGAACATCTTGCGCACATGTTAAATCCTGTTCCGCTTTTCGTAAGAGTAGGCCATCGTGTGCCGGTGGGAACAGATGACATTTACAAAACTGCATACGCACGGGGACTGGATGTAAAAAAGCACAAGAGTGCTTATTCCATTTTCCTCAATATAAAAGAATAAATCAAATCAAAGCAATCAAATAGAGCTGTATCTACATCACTTTCAATCAACTGAGCTGCTTCTTTACAGTTTTACTGAGTTTCAAAGCTGTTAATGTTAGCAATGAAATGTTCAGTATAATCTGCTTTCCAATCAAACTTTTCAAAAAATGAAGTTTTGCATTTTTCTGTGTATGTACACGACAAGGAGTGCGCTATTTCATAACAAAGGAAGGAAGGTGGCAAGATGGTTAAGACGTTCGCCTGCCAACAAGTAAACCGTGAGGTTCTGGCTTCGTACCCAGTCTCGCCTTTTCTTCCCAGTTTGACGAAATACTCGAACTGAATGTCAAAGTCATTCGGATGAGACTAGAAACCGAGGCCCCGTATGCGAATGTACGCAGAACATCTTGCGCACACGTTAAAACCCCGTTCCGCCTTTTGGAAGAGCAGGCCATCGTGTGCCGGTAGGAGCGGATGATAAAATTATTTAAAAAAAACCCAGCATGCACACAGGTGTCGTGTTTAGACACCATCCATGAGGAAAAAAAAAAGTAATGGGTAGGTGCTGCACTTGTGGCGATACGCTCTCCCTGGGGAGAGCAGCCCGAATTTCACGCAGAGAAATCTGCTGTGACATAAAGTGGTATGAAATAAAATAAAAATAAAGATAAAAAAACTCCAGAGGAAAATGATCTGATTCTATTCTCTCTTGTACAGTTAACCTACACTTGTTTTTAACCAAATTATAAAAGTCTGCTGACATCAAACAATAATCCACAACACTGTTACCAGCTTCAGACACATATGTACAACACCCATCAAGGTCACCATGACAAAATCCATTCAAAATACTTAAACCCAAACTACTGCACATGTTCAACAAATGCTTTCCATATGCGCTCAGTAATTGATCTTCAGAACAACGACTGATTTCATCACATGATGACGCACTTTTGTCTGCAAAATCAAAAATAGTTTCATCTGCAGCACTGGGAGCACAATTAGCAGTTCGACCTTTCATGTCACCAGACATAAGCACATAGATGTCACCCAGAGATAAGATATTATCAACAAGGCATTTCTCAAGAGCACTAACACCATTTTCTAATGTCTAATGTCCAGAAAGGTAAACTTTCTGGATGTATGTAAGCACACACAAACAATACATCTTTTTCAACATTAAACAATTTTTTGTCGTACACAAAGGATAAATATTGTCCACAATCACAAGGGAGGTTATGTACATTATATTGCATCAAATCGTTTCTAATTAGACAGATTACTCCCCCTGAACGTCGGCCTCGTGCTGACAATTTCACTGCCGGCTTAACAAACGCCGTGTGACTGTTAAACAAAGCAGTATTCAACTCTTCCTCAAAAGTCTCTACTAAACGATAACATCAAAACCTGAAACGTACGTAATAAATTCTGAGTCACTTAATTTAGAAAGAAGGCCACAAATGTTCCAATGAAAGAAAGGAAATCTGCTTCTTTTTCTGTGAGCAGTCTTTTGGTGTCTTCTTTTTTGTGAGCAGTCTTTTGGTGTCTTCTTTTTATGTGAGCAGTCTTTTGGTGTCTTTTGTTATTTTCTTTGCTACCCAGCAAAGACCTATCAGAATAAACGCTACACATGTCTGTATTATTTTCACCATTTAACTAAAAAAATCCTGCTATGTTTGAGTCTTCATAAAATGAAGGTTTCAGCATCGTTACCTGTATGCACTTCATCATCAGACACATCAGCTCTCACTTGGCTTGCTAGGTCACACAAAGCATGAGTATCATCAGCACACACATTTGAGAGAGAGAGAGAGAGAGAGAGAGAGAGGAGAGAGAGAGAGAGAGAGAGAGAGAGAGAGAGAGAGAGAGAGAGAGAGAGAGAGAGAACTCGAACTCAAACTCAAACTCGAACTCGATAAATTTTAATGAGGGTAATTGGATAAGCCAGAGGCTTCTTTACACCAGGCCCTCATGGGGACAAAATGAAAGAAATATGAATAAATCAAAGGATTAGTAAACAAATGAATAAGATACAACAAAATCAATCATTCACATTGCAATTCAATTAATAATAATCAAGAAATCAATGAAAGATCACATAAGTGAACCAATCAAGTTACTAAACAATACCAATCAAACACGAAAAACTACCCTCTCCAACACCCCCTGCCGTAAGCAACAATTCGCAAGCAAAGACAAATTATCCTGAATACATATCCATACACATATTCACCAATACAATGTGATATGCTCATATCATAATCATCAAAATACGCATGAGAGAGAGAGAGAGAGAGAGAGAGAGAGAGAGGAGAGAGAAGAGAGAGAGAGAGAGAGAGAGAGAGGAGAGAGAGAGAGAGAGAGAGAGGAGAGAGGAGAGAGAGAGAGAGAGAGAGAGAGAGAGAGAGAGGAGAGAGGAGAGAGGCACACAAACACAAACGCACACACGAAGGCAGTGATGGACAAAAAAGTTGAAATGTTTAGTACTAGACCGCACAGAATTTCCGGGATGATGAAGATTATATTTTACACTGAGCGTAGCCAGCCCCTACATCAGTAGGAAGCGGAGGCGGTGGGGTGAGAAGGGAAAAACGGGGAGGAGACGGGAACTGGCTGAAAAAATCATGATCTAAACCATCATCTTTAGTCAATCCCAGATAGTCTGAGAATTACTGCCTGACCACAGTGGGTATATCTCCACACCCTACCTCCCTACCTACCTGACCACACTGGGTATATCTCCACACCCTACCTACCTATTCACCTGACCACAGTGGGTATATCTCCACACCCTACCTCCCTACCTACCTGACCACAGTGGGTATATCTCCACACCCTACCTACCTGACCACAGTGGGTATATCTCCACACCCTACCTCCCTACCTACCTGACCACACTGGGTATATCTCCACACCCTACCTACCTGACCACAGTGGGTACATCTCCACACCCTACCTACCTGACCACAGTGGGTATATCTCCACACCTGCCTACCTGACCACAGTGGGTACATCTCCACACCCTACCTACCTGACCACAGTGGGTATATCTCCACACCTGCCTACCTGACCACAGTAGGTACATCTCCACACCTACCTGACGACAGTGGGTACATCTCCACACCTGCCTACCTGACCACAGTGGGTACATCTCCACACCTGCCTACCTGACCACAGTGGGTACATCTCCACACCTGCCTACCTGACCACAGTGGGTATATCTCCACACCTGCCTACCTGACCACAGTAGGTACATCTCCACACCTACCTGACCACAGTGGGTACATCTCCACACCTGCCTACCTGACCACAGTGGGGTACATCTCCACACCTACCTACCTGACCACAGTGGGTATATCTCCACACCTACCTGACCACAGTGGCGTACATCTCCACACCTACCTGACCACAGTGGGTATATCTCCACACCTGCCTACCTGACCACAGTGGGGTACATCTCCACACCTACCTACCTGACCACAGTGGGTATATCTCTACACCTACCTGACCACAGTGGCGTACATCTCCACACCTACCTGACCACAGTGGGTATATCTCCACACCTGCCTACCTGACCACAGTGGGTACTTCTCCACACCTGCCTACCTGACCACAGTGGGTACATCTCCACACTTACCTGACCACAGTGGGGTACATCTCCAAACCTACCTGACCACAGTGGGTACATCTCCACACCTACCTACCTGACCACAGTGGGTACATCTCCACGCCTACCTGACCACAGTGGCATACATCTTCACACCTGCCTACCTGACCACAGTGGGTACATCTCCACACCTGCCTACCTGACCACAGTGGGTACATCTCCACACCTACCTGACCACAGTGGGGTACATCTCCACACCTACCTGACCACAGTGGGTACATCTCCACACCTGCCTGATCACAGTGGGGTACATCTCCACACTTACCTGACCACAGTGGGGTACATCTCCACACCTACCTGACCACAGTGGGTACATCTCCACACCTGCCTACCTGACCACAGTGGGGTACATCTCCACACCTACCTGACCACAGTGGGGTACATCTCCACACCTACCTGACCACAGTGGGGTACATCTCCACACCTGCCTACCTGACCACAGTGGGGTACATCTCCACACCTGCCTACCTGACCACACTGGGTACATCTCCACACCTGCCTACCTGACCACAGTGGCGTACATCTCCACACCTACCTGACCACAGTGGGGTACATCTCCACACCTACCTGACCACAGTGGGTACATCTCCACACCTGCCTACCTGACCACAGTGGGTACATCTCCACACCTACCTGACCACAGTGGGGTACATCTCCACACCTGCCTACCTGACCACAGTGGGTACATCTCCACACCTACCTGACCACAGTGGGGTACATCTCCACACCTACCTGACCACAGTGGATACATCTCCACACCTGCTTACCTGACCACAGTGGGGTACATCTCCACACCTACCTGACCACACTGGGTACATCTCCACACCTACCTGACCACAGTGGCGTACATCTCCACACCTACCTGACCACAGTGGGGTACATCTCCACACCTGCCTACCTGACCACAGTGGGGTACATCTCCACACCTGCCTACCTGACCACAGTGGCGTACATCTCCACACCTGCCTACCTGACCACAGTGGGGTACATCTCCACACCTGCCTACCTGACCACAGTGGGGTACATCTCCACACCTACCTGACCACAGTGGCGTACATCTCCACACCTGCCTACCTGACCACAGTGGGGTACATCTCCACAGCCAGCACGAAGAGGAGCCCCATGGAGGCGGTGACCCCGATCTTGCCGAAGAGGGCCATGCCGGTGAGCATGGAGGGCATGTGGGAGAGGTTGCCCGTCACGTGCAGCACCAGCACCGACACCAGCGCCAGCCCCGAGGCCACCGCGTACAGGAACAGGCACCAGCGCCGGCCTAGACTGCACAGTACACAACACACACACACCCCAAACTTGCCTCAGATATGCATGGTCATGGTCAGGGTGGCTCGTTCCTTGATTATGTGTGTGTGTGTGTGTGTGTGTGTGTGTGGTGTGTGTGTGTGTGTGTTGTGTGTGTGTGTGTGTGGGTGGGTGCGTGCGTGCGTGCGTGCGTGCGTGCGTGCGTGCGTGCGTGCGTGCGTGCGTGCGTGCGTGGTGTGTGTGTTATTTTTTTCGATTTATTTATCCACTGTATCTATCTTTATTTTATTATTATTTAATTGATTGATTTATTTCATTTTTTATTTTATTTATTTTTTATTTAATTATATACTTTTATTTCGAGGATAAAGGAATAAGCACATTTTTTTTTTACATCCAGTACCTGTGTGTATGCAGTTTTGCAAATATCTGTCCCCACCGGCACACAATGGCCTACTCTTACGAAAAGCGGAACAGGATTTAACGTATGCGCAAGATTTTCTGCGTGCGTTCACACACGGGACCTCGGTTTATGGTCTCATCCGAAGGACTTTGGGGGAGAGTGGAGTCAGCACTGATGTTAACTCCAGGAGAAAAATCTCCTCGAACGGGAATCGAACCCGTGTCGTCAAATTGTGAGCGCAATGTTCTGACCACTAGGCTACTGTGGTGTGTGTGTGTGGTGTGTGTGTGTGTGTGTGTGTGTGTGTGTGTGTGTGTGTGTGTGTGTGTGTGTGTGGTTGTGTGTGGTGTGTGTGTGTGTGTGTGTGTGTGTGTGTGTGTGTGTGGTTGTGGTTGTGGTTGTGTTGTGTGTGTGTGTGTGTGTGTGTGGTGTGTGTGTGTGTGTGGTGTGTGTGCGTGCGTGCGTGCGTGGGTCCGTACGTGCGTGCATGTGTATGTGTGTGTCTATTCAGGCAAGCAGGCCAATCAGCTTACTTGTAACATCTTGCACACATTATAAAACCTACTAATTGCCACTTTTATTTCAAGGATAGGCTAATATAGACCTGTGATATCAACAATGTGGATATATCCAACATGCGATTTGCAGGACTGTTCGGGATGGGCTCAAATAGGCTCGACCCACCTAAGACACAATGCCTGAAAGCTTCGTGTGTGGGATGCCCAAGTAATTCTTTTACAGTTAAGAGTTGACAGGTCTTGTAGTCATGTGGTTCAGGCCGTTTGACTTCAATCCCGTGAGTCCGCGAAGTCGTGGGTTTGAATCTCTGTACCAGCTTCTAGTAGATTACAGATGGGGATTTAAAAAAAATCTCCCAGATCCACCTAGAATGCTGCGCTGACCTACTGGCACTTGAATTCCCCTCGTGTGAGTGCACATGCACATAATCAAAATATCTGTGTTATGGACAGTGTATATGCACATGCAAATAATCAATACATGTGTTAGAGATCATGCATATGCAAATAATCAAATATTCATGTCAGAGATCAAATAAGTCTCTCAGAATCCAGTGGGTTCTGGAAACACGGACATACCCAGCATGCGTGCTGTACAAACACAAGCTGCTCTCCAAGTCAGGCTAGGTGGGCTGCAGGCAGACGTGTGCAGAACAGTCTGCAGTGCAGAGGAAGAAAACACCACACTGAGCACCCCATCCTGAGATGAGGGACGCACGAAAAGAGAGAAGAGCTAGGGAATCGACATGCAGAGACAGTCTAGTCTTTCGGGTGAGACTATAAACCGAGGCCCCGTGTGCGAACGCACGCAGAAATTCTTGCGCACACGTTAAATCATGTTCCGCTTTTCGTAAGAGTAGGCCATTGTGTGCCGGTAGGAACAGATGACATGATTTACAAAGCTGCATACACACGTGGACTGGATGTAAAAAAGCACAGGAGTGCTTATTCCATTATCCTCGATATAAAAGAATAAATAGATAGATAAAAAAATAACTAGATAAAAAGAACCCTGTCCACAGAATTATGACTACAGCCAGGTGGAGGGACTGACTGACCAGCGGTTAACGACGACAGCTGACCAGCCCAGAGGCAGGTCCAGCACAAAGGGCAGCGAGGTGTCCAGGTAGACGTTGCCCGTCAGCACCCTCACTCTGGCCAGCAGACAGAAGTACACGGACGAGGTCACCAGGCTGTGGGAGGGAAAGCACAGTCATAGAACACGTCACCAGGCTGTGGGAGGGAAAGCACAGTCATAGAACACGTCACCAGGCTGTGGGAGGGAAAGCACAGTCATAGAAAACGTCACCAGGCTGTGGGAGGGAAAACACAGTCATAGAACACGTCACACTATTAATGCAAAGAAGTTTAGTGCAATAGAGAGAAGGCAAAGAAGTCTATTGTAGTAGAGAGAAGGCAAAATTAATGTCTATCTATCTATCTATCTATCTATCTATCTATCTATCTATCTATCTATCTATCTATCTATCTATCTATCTATCTATCTATCTATCTATCTATCTATCTCTCTCTCTCTCTATCTCTCTATCTCTCTATCTCTCTATCTCTCTTTCTCTCTTTCTCTCTTTCTCTATCTCTCTATATCCGTATCTATCTCTCTATCTCTCTATCTTGCGTACTTGCGTGTGTGAGTACGTTCGAATTTGCTAGGACCATAGAATGTTATTGATTGCTTGTGTGATGTATAGGTCGAGTGCAAGCGCTTTGATTTGTTTTTACAAGATATAGCGCTATGTAAGTTCCAAGTATTGTTATTATTATTATTATTATTATTATTATTATTATTATTATTATTATTATTATTATTATTATTATTATTATTATTATTATCATCATCATCATCATCATCATCATCATCATCATCATCATCATTACTATTATCATTATTATTATTATTATTATTATTATTATTATTATTATTATATTATTATTATTATTATTATTATTATTATTATTATTATTATCTCTCTATCCATCTATATTTCTATCTATCCATCCATCCATCCATTAGTCTGGCGATTGTTGGGGGTCACCCCTGAAGACTTGACAACCAGTTCCCTCCATTCCTCTCTGTTCTGCCTTTCTCAAAGTTTTGTTGAGTTCTAGGCCTGTCCATTCGTTGATGCTGTCCTCCCATCTCTTCTTTGGTCTGCCTCTTTTTCTTAATCCTTGAACAGTGCCTTGCAGTATTGTTTTTGCAAGTCCTTTTGATCTTGTTACATGCCCGTACCATTTAAGTTTACGCTTCTTTACGATTGATAGAAAATTTTCGTAGGGGCCAATGGTTTGCTGGATTCTGTTATGCACTTCATCGTTGCTTATGTGGTCTCTGTAGGAGATGCCAAGGAGCCTCCGAAAGCATCTCATCTCTACTGTCTGTTCTCTTCTCTCCAAATCAGCAGTTAGGGTCCACGATGCACAGGAATACAGGAATATGGATATGACAAGGGAGCACATTAGTCTGTTCTTGGAGCTGAGTGAAATGCTTTTCTCTTTCCAGATGGTGTTTAGTTATGACAGTGCTGTTATTGTCTGTGTCATCCTGCATTCTACCTCGCCTACCCATTACTTTTTCTTTTTCCTGTAAGCAGCTGTTTGTTTCCCTAAGTGGCGTTTTTCTACAGAATGTTCCCAGGGACAACTCACTTTTTGCTGTGGGTTCTTTTCTGTGCGCTAAATAATGCTGTGTAACACACGTGACCTCGGTTTATCGTCTCATCCGAAAGACTAGTACCCAAACCACCCCTCATAGTCTAATGGATGGGGGGAGGGGGGGGGGAGTTTTGGGCCCAAACAGGATTCAAACTACCGCACACTCCAACGTGGACTTTTCGCTTTCTAGAACACCAATCCACTGAAGGGCAATCTATGGATAAAGGCACTTTGTAACCAAAGCTGCACCATCAGGGCTGTAGCAGTGTCCACTACTCCCACCATACATTCACTTCTTCTTCCCTCCCCTCAGCCCCCATCCCCCCCAAAAAACAAAAACAAAACAAAAATAAAATAAAATGAAGGCAAACTCAATAGAGGGGATTGAGTGAGGAGCAGAAACCATTGGGCAACAACACAACGGGCAAAACATAGAGAGTAAGATCTAAGAGATTATTTAGAGAAACAAATTTTTGTAAGTTTTTTTTTGTCCTTTCAATAGAGCTCCAAGGTTCAACAATGTTGAGATTCTGCGTATGCAACCGTTTACCCACCATTAAGGTTGCCACATTTCCAATGTCGGGGATGATGTCAAAAAACGACACCAATGTGCATGTATTTTATAAATTTTGTCATCTGTTTCCATCGGCACACAATGGCCTACTTATCCGAAAGGTTTTAACGTGTGTGCAAGACGTTGTGTACGCGTTCACACACGAGACCTCGGTTTATAGTCTCATCCGAAGGATTTTCGTGGAGAATGGAGTCGGTGCTGATGTCAACTCCATGGGGAACAAATCCTCTCCTACAAGTGTGTCGGTGGTAGCCAGAACGCTCGGCTACAGCTGTCAGTCTAGTCATTGGTGAGGTCTTGGATAATAATGCCACCGTTTCTGCCCACCATGGAGTTAGCGGCAGCCCAACTTTGAAACTTTGAAAACTTTGAAAACTTTCTTTATTCAAAGAGGGTAATAGAATAAGCAAAGATTGCTTTTTTACATCCAGCCCTCGGAAAAGACTCCCCCCCCACCTCCCCCCCCCAACACACCCAAAACAAAAGATAAACAAGCAAACAAAACCCCAACAATATACATGAAAAGTTGCAAATGTACACAATATGAAAATAGATAATGAAAATACTTTCGAACGAACAAGCAAATACTAAATACAAAGGGTACAGAAAAATCAATTTCAAGGTTCATGAGAGAGAGAGAGAGAGAGAGAAAAGAGAGAGAGAGAGAGAGAGAGAGAGAGAGAGAGAGAGAGAGAGAGAGAGAGAGAGAGAGAGAGAGAGAGAGAGAGAGGAGAGAGAGAGAGAGAGAGAGAGAGAGAGAGAGAGAGAGATGAACGAATGAACGAATGAATGAATGAGTATTTAAAGAGGGTAATGGCATAAGAAAACGTGCCTTTTTATAACCACCCTTCTGGGTGAAAAAGGAAGAAAATAAAAGAAAGGCATAGCAATAACAAACAAACTGCACATATACATTGTATGAGTGAAGAAAAAAGAAAAAAAAATCCATAACATCATCCAAATACAAGAAACATTTTCTACGCTTATGCTTTATCTTTTACAAAATGAGAGAACAAAATCACAAAATCAGATTAGAAAATAAGAAATATGACTGACTAGAGAGTAGAGTAGAGTAGAGTAGAGTAGAGTAGAGTAGAGTAGAGTAGAGTAGAGTAGAGTAGAGTAGAGTAGAGTAGAGTAGAGTAGAGTAGAGTAGAGTAGAGTAGAGTAGAGGCAGAGCAGAGTAGAGTAGAGACTGACAGAGAAGGGATAGACAGGCAGATGAGAGATAGAATACAGACAGACGGACAGACTAAAGACATTCAGTTTCACAGGCAGGCAGACAGACAGACAGACATACAGACAGACAGACAGACAGACAGAGAATGACAGACAGCTGATAAAAAGACATATGTAAAACATGATTAAATGAAGTCATGGCAAACCATGACTGACATTTTGTCCGATAACAAGAAAACAATATGCTTTTTTTTTTTTTTTATAAGACAAGATCAACAGCCAGTCTCTGTCAGCCTTTCATTCATAAGAAAATGTTTCAATGATTTTTTAAAGTTTAGCATAGAAGTTACACTTTTTAAGGATGCTGGCAGGTTATTCCAGTAAGTGCCACCGCTATATACAAGACTACTTTTAAACAGATCTATTCTTGGTTTTGGCAACTTCGGGGATGTATGCTGGGTATGTTCTTGACCAACCGTTGACATGAATTACGGAATCTTCAACCTGCATATTTGCGTTCGTACCTGCATGCATCATACACAAAAGGAATTAAGGTGCCAGCAGGCCTGCACTTGAAGTTGACCTGGGATATTTTAAAAATCCCCAACTTCTTAACAAGTCACCAGACGTCACCGAGACTGGAACTCAGGACTTCATGGTCCACTGGGATTGAGGTCAAGCGGTGGGTTTTTAACAACTCAGCTATAGCGTCCTGTCTTCATTCATGGCTTGGCTTTGCAACGAAGATTAAAGGCACTGTCCACGTCTGGTGCAGGCTCGCTGCTGGCTTTTCGGTCCAATGCGTGACAAACAAACCCGGCCGCAGCGGCTGCAAGGGAAAGTCGATTCTGGGGTTGATGTAGAGGGGACGCGTCTCTTCCTCCTCATTCGCTTCTCCTCAAGGGCCGCTCTGCGATTGTTCTCAAAGGAGGAGACCGACTGATGCACAGTGTGTCGCCAGGCCTGCCGGTCAGCAGCAAGGACTGATCACTGGTTATGGTCTATGAGGCAGGCTGACAGAGATTTTTCAGAGAGTCTTTAAATATCTTCTTTGGTGCGCCTCTGTAGCGGTGTCCGGTGGAAAGTTCACCGTAGAGAACCATCTTCGGTAGGCGATGGTCCTCCATTCTAGAGACATGCCCTGCCCAGCGTAGCTGCGTTTTCAGCAACATGGCCTCAATGCTGGTGATCCCTGCTTGCTCCAGCACCTCAGCATTCGTGGTGAAGTCGCTCCAGTGGATGTCGAGGATGGAGCGGAGACAGCGTTGGTGGAAGCGTTCCAGAATTTGCAGGTGGTGTCTGTATGTGACCCATGACTCAGAGCCGTACAGGAGGGTGGTCAGTACCACGGCTCTGTAGACACTGATCTTGGTGTTTTTCTTCAGGTTTTTGTTTTTCCAGACACGGTGGTAGAGTCTGCCGAAAGCACTGTTTGCCTTTGCCAATCTGTTGTCTACATCTTTATCAATCTTTGCGTCAGAGGAGATTGTGTATCCCAGGTAGGTAAACTGCTGGACTGTCTTCAGTTCTGTCTCACCAATTGTAATGTGAGGTGGGTGGTACGCTACCTGAGGTGCGGGCTGGTAGAGAACCTCTGTCTTCTTCAGGCTGACTTCGAGTCCGAAGAGCTGGGCTGCCTCTGCAAAACAGGATGTTACATGCTGCAGGGCGGTTTCTGTGTGGGCTACAAGGGCAGCATCATCAGCAAAAAGTAGCTCTCGAATTTGTTGCTCCAGGGTTTTGGTGTGGGCCTGAAGACGCCGCAGGTTGAATAGGCTGCCATCTGTGCGGTAGCGTATGAAAACTCCGTCTTCGTCATCAAGATCTTCTGTGGCCCGCTGAAGCATCATGCTGAAGAAGATAGTGAAGAGGGTTGGTGCAAGAACGCAGCCCTGCTTCACCCCGTTTGTGATTGGGAAAGGCTCTGAGAGGTCGTTGCTGTTTCTGACCTGGCCACGCTGGTCTTCATGTAGCTGGATCACCATGTTGAGAAACTTTGGGGACAGCCAAGACGCTCCATGATCTGCCACAGGCCCTTCCTGCTCACAGTGTCAAATGCCTTGGTTAAATCAACGAAGGTGATGTACAGTCCCTTGTTCTGTTCGCGGCACTTTTCTTGAAGTTGTCTGAGCACGAAACCATGTCATTGGTACCCCTGTTAGCTCTGAAGCCGCACTGGCTCTCAGAGAGGTGGTGTTCTGCAACAGCAGGTACTAGTCTGTTGAGGAGAACTCTTGCAAGGATTTTGCCAGCGATGGAGAGAAGAGTAGTTGGAGCAATCTGATTTTTCCCCTTTGTTTTTGTAAAGGGTGATTATGATTGCATCACGAAGGTTTTGTGGTAGCTTTCCCTGCTCCCAGCAGCAAACAAAAAATTCATGGAGCTTGCAGTGCAGTGTTTGTCCCCCGTTTTTCCAAAATTCTGGTGGAATACCGTCGACGCCTGCAGCCTTCCCACTCTTCAGTTGTTCTATGGCTTTAGTTACCTCTTCCAGGGTTGGGGCTTCGTCCAGTTCTTCTTTCACTGGTTGCTGTGGGATCTGTTGGATCACTGCGTCATCAACAGTGCGATCACCACTGAAGAGGGTTTGAAAGTGTTCAGCCCAGCGGTTCAATATGGACATCTTGTCTGTGAGGAGTGCCTGGCCGTCAGTGCTGCGCAAAGGACTCAACACTTGGTGAGAGGGTCCATAGACTGCCTTCAAAGCTTCGTAGAAACCTCTGTAGTCACCTGTGTCAGCGCAGAGCTGAGTTTTCTGGGCGAGGTTAGTCCACCACTCGTTTTGGATAACTCTAAGCTGGCGCTGGAGGTTGCTGCATGTAAGACGAAAGGCAGCTTTCTTTGCTGGACAAGATGTTTGTGCAAGGTGAGCCTGGTGGGCACTTCTCTTCTTCGCCAGCAGATCTTGTATTTCTTGGTCATTTTAGTCGAACCAGTCCTTGTTCTTCTTAGTGGAAAAGCCCAAGACCTCTGCAGAGGTCTGCAGGATGGCAGTTTTTAGGTGGGTCCAGAGCGTTTCTGGACAGGGGTCAGAGGGGCAGTCCTCGACTTCCAGCTTTGACTGGAGGTTGGACTGTAGCTCAGCTTTCACTTCAGCGGACTTGAGGCTGCCAACCTGGAGATTTCTTTCTGGGGGGACCTCCTCGTTTTGGCTTGGGCTTGATGTGAAGGCTGAGGTTGCATCGCACGAGGCGGTGGTCTGTGTGGCATTCTGCACTGGGCATCACTCTGGTGTGCAAGACATCACTTTGGTCTTTCTGGCGCACTAAGACGTAGTCTATGAGGTGCCAATGTTTGGACCGAGGATGCATCCAGGTTGTTTTTAGACTGTCCTTCTGCTGGAAGATTGTGTTAGTGATGATTAATTGCAGTTCAGTGCAGAACTCTAGCAGGAGACGCCCGATGTCATTGCAATTCCCAACTCCATGTTTCCCCAGAACTCCCTTCCAGGCTTCTGAATCTCGGCCAACTCTAGCATTGAAATCCCCAAGGATAATGACCTTGTCGTCTGCAGGGGTGTTTCTTACCAGGCTGCGCAGGTCACAGTAGAATTTGTTCTTGTCTGCAGGGTCTGCTTGAAGAGTCGGGGGATACACACTGAAGAGAGTGATGTGCTGCTTGTTCTCCAGTGGCAGACGCATGGAGATGATACGGTCTGAATGACCTGTTGGTAAGTTCTCGAGCTTTGAGGCAATGGTGTTCTTGATCATGAAGCCTACACCTGAAAGACGTCGTTCGGATTGGGGCTTGCCTGACCAGTATAAGGTGTAACCGGCGCCGTGTTCTTTGAGACTACCTTCATCTGGGAAGCAGATTTCACTAAGAGCCGCGATGTCGATATTTAGTCGCGAGAGTTCGTGTGCAACTAAAGCAGAGCGTCGTTCAGGACGGTTGCTATCTACTGTATCTAGCATGGTTCTGATGTTCCAGCACGCCAGTTTGAGACCTGTCACACCTTTGGAGGCAGGTGTGGAGCCACTTGACTTTGACTTTGTTGTTGCTCGACCGCTTGGAAAGATGCCCGTTGACCGCGGCTAGCCAACTGGGTGGTATGAGGATGAGCTTTCGTTAGGCCACCTTTTCTAGGCCCCTCTCCGTGTGGAGCAAGCAGTGCTATCCCTAAAGAGGGCTGCTTGGTCATTCAGGGTGCTGCCGGGTGATGTTGTCATCCTCAGGTCAACAATCAGACGACCCATACTCCTGAATCGCCTGCATGCAGGATTGGAACTGCGGCTTCCAGTGACATCTTTCACCTGCCGCATTCGCCCCTTTCCCATCGCTACAGGGCTTGGGGATAGTAGGAAAAAGGGAGGATGAGGGGGGGGGGGGACGTGGACTTGTCCTTGGGCCTGCGCATAGGATTTTTAAGGTGAGAGACAGTGCGCGCAGTACCGTTCCCACCCTTTAAACTCGCGGTTCATCTGCCATGGCCCAGCAAGCTGGGACGGTGACAGCGAGGTCCTCGGGTCGTAGGCAGATTTACAACTGGTGGTTGAAGGTTCAGCCAGCCATATATTAGGGATGCACCAGCCCTCAGTTCTTTAGGCCTGCCAGCAGGGTATTTTTGTCTTCGCTTTTTGCCCATAGCTGGGAGGCTGGTTGAGGTCTGGTGCTACAGGGTGCAGGGTTGAGGTGTGGTGCTACAACGTCCCGCTCTCCCTAAGGAAAGTGAATGCGCAAAACATAGCCTCTCCTTTCCAGGTGTAGTGATCGCCGAAGGGGCCCCTGCCTGGTAACGGGCAGGTGGTCACTTGCAATGGCCTCTCCTACATTACTGTGCCCGTAGCAACACCTTCCCGTGGTGCCCCCTGTTCTCACTGAGCTTGCTACGTCATGGCGCGACCGAGTACCTGGCGGTATAACTGGGTCAGGGAGGAAAGCTGGCCCCCTTACGTGCGGCACGCATGGCCCACCCTCGTGTGGATACGCCCTGGTGCCCACGTCCTGTCTTACCAAGTAACTAAAAGGGCAGAGTCCACTTGGCTATAAAATCCTGTCTTTACCTCTACTTATCAAGTGTATGAAAGGGCAGTGTCCCCTGCATCCTGTTTTACCAAGTATCTAAAAGGGCAGTGTCCCCTGCATCCTGTTTTACCAAGTATCTAAAAGGGCAGTGTCCCCTGCATCCTGTTTTACCAAGTATCTAAAAGGGCAGTGTCCCCTGCATCCTGTTTTACCAAGTATCTAAAAGGGCAGTGTCCCCTGCATCCTGTTTTACCAAGTATCTAAAAGGGCAGTGTCCCCTGCATCCTGTTTTACCAAGTGTATAAGAGGACAGTGTCCCCTGCATCCTGTTTTACCAAGTATCTAAAAGGGCAGTGTCCCCTGCATCCTGTTTTACCAAGTATCTAAAAGGGCAGTGTCCCCTGCATCCTGTTTTACCAAGTGTATAAGAGGGCCAGTGTCCCCTGCGTCCCGACTTACCAAGTGTATAAGAGGGCCAGTGTCCCCTGCGTCCCGACTTACCAAGTGTATAAGAGGGCCAGTGTCCCCTGCGTCCCGACTTACCAAGTGTATAAGAGGGCCAGTGTCCACTTGGTCATCTGCAGGGAGTGGAAGAGGTCCAGGTAGGTGTAGCGTTTGGGGTGCATGGTGGTGACCACACAGGTGCGAGACTTGTCCAGCAGACACAGGAAGTCCGGCACACAGGTGGCGTTGACAGAGAGGATTTCCTTCAGCGTGGCTTCCGCTTCCGGGAACTTTTGATGACAAAGCAGCCATCTTGCACTTTCTGAAGCGATGCTGTGACAGGAGAGTTTGAGGCAGTGGGTCAGCATGCATGATGGATGATAATGCAGTACTTTATGTGCGAAAAGGCAACACAAACACTGTGCGCGCGCACGCACACACACACATTGACGCACAAGTTTACATTCACCCTTACACAAACTCAGACATACACAGGCACGCACATACACACAGACACACAGACACAAAGACACAGACACAAACACAGACACACACAGACATACACAGACACAGACGCACAGACACAGACAGACACACACACATACAAACAAACACATAAACACACACACACACTCACACACGCAAGCACGCACACACCCACGCACGCGCGTGCACACACACACATATACACAAACTCTCTGCCTCTGTCTGCATGTCTATATGTCTGTCTGTCCGTCTGTTTGTCTCTAGTCTCTGTCTCATGCTCAATCTCGGGATCTGAATGTAAAAAAGCACATGGGTGCTTATTCATTATCCTGGAAATTAAAATTTGATTTGATTTGATTTGATTTGATTTGATTTGATTTGATTTGATCTCTCTCTCTCTCTCTCTCTCTCTCTCTCTCTCTCTCTCCTCTCTCTCTCTCTCTCTCTCTCTCTCTCTCTCTCTCTCTCTCTCTCTCTCTCTCTCTCTCTCTAATCCACTTGATGCATCAAAACTAATGAACCAGTCCTCACCCTGCTGGATATATATAGTTCTCCCCCTTTTCTCTCTCTTCCTCTGTGTGTGTGTGTGTGTGTGTGTGTGTGTGTGTGTGTGTGTGTGTGTGTGTGTGGTGTGTGTGTGTGTGTGTGTGTGTGTGTGTATGTGTGTGTGTGTGTGTGTGTGTGTGTGTGTGTGTGGTGTGTATGTGTGTGTGTATGTATGTGTGTGTGTATGTGTGTGTGTGTATGTGTGTGTGTGTAAATATTTTTATATGTATCTTATCATTGTGTAGTTGTAATTGATTTCAAAGGGTATACTTTTAATATTTTATTTTTCGTATCACATTTATCATAATTATGGTATATTTTCTATATATGCATAACTAGAAAGATATATAGTATTAAGTGATGATATTATTGGTCAGTTGATAATTGTACGCAACACTACCTGGCTTAAAATGTAATGGTACTCCTCTCTCCTCTGTCCTCTCTCTCTCTCTCTCTCTCTCTCTCTCTCTCTCTCTCTCTCTCTCTCTCTCCTCTCTCTCTCTCTCTCTCTCTCTCTCTCTCTCTCTCTCTCTCTCTCTTACCTGTTGTCTAAACATGTCACCATCCATATTGAGAAATACTTTATTCACATTTTGTACTATTTAATATTCACGTGCTGAATGTAGTTGATTTTTGTTGCTGTTGTTGTTGTTGTTGTTTTGTGGGTTTTGTGGGGGGGGGGGGGGGTTTGTTTGTTTGTTTTGTTTTTTGCTTTGTCATGTTTTTGTTTTGTTTTCTTATTCAAATCAAATTCATCATTGATTCTTACTTCATATTTCGTTTCTGAATGAGTGCCTTTTTATAACATTACCTTAATATTGTATCTCTGTCTTATTTCTTACCTGTTGTTGTTCTTTCTCCCCATTTATCAAAATCTTATGTTTTATGGGACTTATTTCGATGATAGATGGTGGTGGATTGATGTTTTCAGTCATTTAACGTCATAATATTCTCATGTTTGATCTTTAATTATTGTGCCTTTTTTTTGCTGCTGTTGTGTTGTTGTTGTTGTTGTTGTTTGTTGTTGGTTGGTTGGGTTGTTTTTTTTTCTAATTTTTTTTTATATATATTCAAATCAGAGTCATCATGGATTCTTATTTCTTATTCTCTTTTCTGAATGAGTGCCTTTTTCTAACATTACCTTAATATTGTATCTCTGTCTTATTTCTTACCTGTTGTTTGATACTTGGTATGGTTTCTTGCTCTTGGTATTTGAATCATTATAATTGTTGTTTAGTTGAGGCTATCTTTTTATCTTGATGTTATCTCTGAAAAGGGCGGGGACTGGATGTAAAAAAGTACACGAGTGCTTATCTATCATCCTCGAATAAAAGAATTTTGCCTTGCCTTGTCTTTTGCCTCTCTCTCTCTCTCTCTCTCTCTCTCTCTCTCTCTCTCTTCTCTCTCTCTCTCTCTCTCTCTCTCTCTCTCTCTCTCTCTCTCTCTCTCTCTCTCTCTCTCTCTCTCTCTCTCTCTCTCTCTCTCTCTGAGAGAGGTCATTATTGCATGATGATCAATGATGATGAGGAGGATGTAATGATGGGACGGATAGCCTAGTGGTCAGAACATTGCGCTGGCAATCTGACGACCCAGGTTCGAGTCCGGTTGAGGAGATTTTTCTCCTGGAGTTAACATCAGTGCTGACTCCACTCTCCCCAAAAGTCCTTCGGATGAGACTTTAAAACCGAGGCCCCGTGTGTGAACACACGCAGAACATCTTGCACACACGTTAAATCCTGTTCCGCTTTTCGTAAGAGGAGGCCATCGTGTGCCGGTGGGAACATATGACATTTACAAAAGTGCATACACAAGAGTGCTTATTCCATTATCCTCGATATAAAAGAATAAATCAAATCAAATCAAATCTCTCTCTCTCTCTAGCGGGATATAGCCTAGTGGTCAGAACATTGCGGTCGCAATGTGACGACCCGGGTTCGATTCCCGGTCGATGGGATTTTTCCTCTGGAGTTAACACCAGTGCTGACTCCACTCCCCCTAAAAGTCTTTCGGGTGAGACTATAAATCGAGGCCCTGTTTGCAAACGCACACAAAACATCTTGCACACACGTTAAATCCTGTTTCGCTTTTCGTAAGAGTAGGCCACTTGTGCCGGTGGGAACAGATGACATTTACAAAACTGCATACACACGGGGACTGGATGTAAAAAAGCATATGATTGCTTATTCCATTATCCTCGATATATAAAAAGAATAGAAAAAAAAAAAAAAAAAGGAATAGAATAGCTCTCGCTCTCGCTCTCGCTCTTGCAGTCTCTCTGTCTGTCTGTCTGTCTGTCTCTGTCTGTCTGTCTGTCTGTCTGTCTGTCTGTCTGTCTGTCTGTCGTCTGTCTGTCTGTCTGTCTGTCTGTCTCTCTCTCTCTCTCTCTCTCTCTCTCTCTCTCTCTCTCTCTCTCTCTCTCTCTCTCTCTCTCTCTCCTCTCTCGCGGGGATATAGGGGGTGGGGGTGGGGGGACAGATAGACTAATGGTCAGATTTACATAATTTATTTTGTTGATATATTGTATATCAATTCTTAGGATGTTTGTTCCTGTTTCTTTTTCTGGTTTTATTTTGTTTGCTTGTTTTGGTTTTTTTTTTTTTTACATAAAGTATGAATGTAGAATGGATGATATAGTAACCTGATATAATTGCTTGACCTGTGAGTGAGTGTTTTGTGTGTGTGTGTGTGTGTGTGTGTGTGTGTGTGTGTGTGTGTGTGTGTGTGTGTGTGTGTGTGTGTGTGTGTGTGTGTGTGTGGTGTGTGTGTGGTGTGTGTGTGTGTGTGTGTGTGTGTGTGTGTGTGTGTGTGTGTTGTTGTGTGTGTGCGAGATTTTTGTTGTTGTTGCTTTTTTGTTTTTTTATTTTTTATTTTGATTCTGTTTGTTTTTCTTGGATTTTTTTTCGGGGGGGGGTGTTTGTTTTGTTTTTGTTTTTGTTCTTTTTTCCCTTTTTATCAAAACGTTATGTCTTATATAACCTACCATGATGATAGATGGTGGTGGATTGATGTCATTTAACCTATCATATTCTCATGTTTACTCTTTAATTATTGCGCTTTTGTCAAAAAGGGGCAACAACGTGTGTATTTTCTGAGGAAGCTTAACTCATTTTTTGTCGACAAAAAGATTCTTTCTTTGTTCTACAAGTCTTATATAGAGAGCGTTTTAAGTTTTGCTTTCATTTGCTGGTACAATAACCTTAGCATTAAGAACAAGAATGGTCTTCAGAGAATTGTGAGAATCTGCTCTAAAATTATCGGAGAAGAACAAAGAGACCTCAGGTCGTTTTGTAATCAGCAGCTTGTACGTAAAGCAAGAGCCATTTTGGCCGATTCCTCCCACGCTCTGTTTTCAGAATTTCAATTGTTGCCTTCAGGACGTCGTTTTCAATGCCACAACAGCAAAACAAACAGAAAAAGGAATTCCTTTGTGCCAGTAGCTATCCGAGTTCTAAACTCATAATAACACTGACTGAGGTTGTTTGTTTGTTTTTGTTTTTGTTTGTTTGTTTGCTCTTGTGTGTGTGTGTGTGTGTGGTGTGTGTGTGTGTGTGTGTGTGTGTGTGTGTGTGTGTGTGTGTGTGTGTGTGTGTGTGTGTGTGTGTGTGTAAGCTTCTCTGAATTACTTACCTGCCACTGTTATGTATGTAGCCAATGCATACAGGCGTACACATACATGCATATGTACCCATAAAATAAGTATGTCTTATTTTTGGCTTTATTGATTTTTTTTTTGAATTGCTTGTAAATTCACATGTCTTTCTACCAATTATGTGCGTGTGTGTGTGTGGGGGGGGGGGGGTGGTGTGGTGGTGTGTGTGGGGGGGGGGGGAGTGGAGTGGGGTGTGGATGGTGTGTATGCATGGGGGGGGGGGAGCGTGTGTGTATGTGTGTGTGGGGGGGTGGGTGTGGATTGTATGGAGGGGAGTGTGTGTGTGTGTGTGTGTGTGTGTGTGTGTGTGTGTGTGTGTGTGTGTGTGTGTGTGTGTGTGTGTGGTGTGGTGTGTGTGGTGTGTGTGTGTGTGTGTGGTGCGTGTGCGTGCATGCATGTATATGTGCGGGTGTGAACGCGTGCGTATAATGTGTAAATAATGGTGATCATTTGTCTTTTCTAGTCAATGGTTTTTAAGAACATTGTATCTAAACATTGGTGTGTGTGTATGCGTGTGCTTGCGTGTGTGCAAGCGCGCGCGCGTAGAGTGTGAGTGTTTGTGACATTTTATTTGAAGTTATATAATGTTTGAACAAATAAGAAATGTAGCTCCTTCGTGTGTTTGATTATGATTTGTATCAATATGCCTGTCAGTATTGTAATTGCCCTTCAGGGGTGATTAAAGTGTTTTTGACTTGACTTGACTTTGACTTGACTTGACTTTTTATTGCTCAAATCAAAATCATCATTGATTCTTACTTCTTATTTTCGTTTCTGAATGAGTGCCTTTTCATATCATTACCTTATTATTGTATCTCTGTCTTATTTCTTACCTGTTGTTTGATACTTAGTATGGTTTCTTGCTCTTGGTATTTGGATCATTATAATTGTTCTTGTTTAATTGAGGTCATCTTTTTATCTTGATGTTATCCATTAAAAGGGTGGGGACTGGATGTAAAAAGCACACGAGTGCTTATCTATTACCATCGAATAAAAGAATTTGCCTTGCCTTGCCTTGCCTTGCCTTGCCTGCCTCTCTCTCTCTCTCTCTCTCTCTCTCTCCTCTCTCTCTCTCTCTCTCTCTCTCTCTCTCTCTCTCTCTCTCTCTCTCTCTCTCTCTCTCTCTCTCTCTCGTTAAGGTGCAGCTGAATGTATGAGTCAGCAATTTTATGTTAAAAAGAACAAACCACAAAATAAATGGTTTGACTTAGAATGTAGAGCTGCCCGGAGAAATGTAAGAAAGGTATTGAGAAAATATAGAAAAAACTTTGAATAATGATGATCGTCATACATATTGTTTAGCTAGACGAGAATATAAAAATATGTTGTGTCAAAAAAAAAGATCTTTTCATGACACATTATTTAGACAAATAGTTAGTTCAGTTAAAAATCAGCAAGAGTTTTGGAGGGATGTAAGATTAGTATTAAAGAAAAGAACATATATTCAGAACAGCATCACATTAGATCAGTGGCACAAACATTTCAAACAAGTACTAGATAGAGAATCTAATGAAGAGGTTGAAGTTGTAGTTGAAGCAAATGAAATGTCATTTGATAATGAAAGTATGTGTCAATTAGATCAAGATATCACTAAACAAGAAGTATTTTTTGCAATAAGAAAGCTGAAGAATGGTAAAGCAGCAGGGCCAGACGGATTGCTAGGTGAATTTTTCAGACATTTAGGGGACAGTGCTGTGGATTTTCTTGTAGAGTTGTTTAATGTTATATTTGATAAGGGTATCTATCCAGAGAGCTGGACTGAGTCAGTTATCATTCCGTTGTTCAAAAAAGGTAACACAAACGATCCTAATAATTACAGAGGGATTTCTTTATGTAATATAGCAGGAAAACTATACAGCTCAATAATTAATCAAAGATTATCTAAGTGGATTGAAGTACATAATATCACAGGTGAATATCAAGCAGGCTTCAAGAAAGACTATAGTACAATCGATCATGTATTTACTTTACTGGCTGCTGTTCAAAAACAGTTTGTAAACAATCATAAACTCTTTGTAGCCTTCATTGATTTCGAGAAGGCGTTTGATTCTATTTCAAGACAATTATTATGGCCTATCCTGAGCAAAAATGGTATTAAAGGAAAGTTTTACAACTGTATAAAAAGTATGTACAACGATGTAAAGGCTAAAATAAGAGATGGGGCTAAGTTTAGTGACTGTATTAAATGTACATTAGGGGTTAAACAAGGTGACGTATGCAGCCCAGTTTGTTTTCGTTATTTATTAACGAACTAGCACTTGATATTATCAAAAATGGGAGGCATGGTGTTACTTTAGATGTAGTAGAAATATTCGTGATGTTGTTTGCTGATGATATCGTTTTGTTATTTGATACTGTCATTGGCTTACAAACGCAACTGAACAGTTTGCACTCTGCAGCTCAAAGACTTCAGCTAAAAGTAAACATGGAGAAAAGTAATATCATTGTATTTCGTAAGGGGGGGTACCTGGCTGCTCGTGAAAGATGGTTTTATGGAAAATCTCAACTAAAAGTTGTAAATGCTTACAAGTATCTAGGTATATATTTTTCTACTAAGCTTAGTTTTACTTTTGCCTGCCAAGATCTTGTGAGCAGAGGTAAACGAGCAGCCATGAATGTATTAATGTTTTTGAATAAATTTGATAATACCTCATCAGAGTTATTTTTTAAGTTGTTTGATGCACAGGTGCAGCCAATTGTTCAATATGGTGCAGAAATATGGGCCTTCTATGCAGAGCATGAAATTGAAAAACTACAGTTATTTGCCATGAAACGTTTCCTACTTGTTAACAGGCGAACACCTAACGATTTAGTTTATGGTGAGCTTGGAAGACATCCATTGTATTTGAATTCTTATGTGAGGTGTATTACATATTGGTTAAAAGTGGCTCAAATGTGTGAAAACAGACTGCCTGCTCAAGCATATACACTTTTATATAAATTGGATGAGAGAGGAAAGATAACATGGGTGACCAATGTGCGTAAGTGTTTGTGTGAAAATGGTTTTGCATTTGTGTGGCTAAATCAGGGTGTTGGATGTGTTAAGAGTTTTCTGGCCTCCTTTAAAACAACGTCTTATAGATTGTAGATGGCAAATTTGGGAGAGCCACGTTCATAACAGCTAAAGATTTTCTTGTATAAACTGTTTAAAACAAATCATTTTATTGAAACATATTTAGAGATGAATATGAATAAGTTTGTAAGATGTGTATTAACCAAGTTTCGATTTGGGGTCACAGATATAATGGTTCATAATCAGAGATACAAGAAAAATGACAAAAATATGACGTGTCCCATGTGTAAATTAAATAGAGAAGATGGAGTACATTTTGTTTTCTGTTGCCCAGTTCTTGAGGATTTAAGGAAACAAAACATCCCATCTAAGTTTTATAACAGACCAGCACTATTTCGATTAGTTACACTTTTGTCCTCTACCAATGTAAACTTTACAAGAAATGTTGCTCTGTACCTCTATAAGTCATTCAAACGAAGAGAAACGATGATGTCATTATTTTGTTCTAAACTGAATTCAGGTATTAGAATATGTATGTTTTAATATATATGCCTTACAGCGGATGGATTCCTTTTGTGTTCCGTTACATGACTTGATTAAAATTAGGCATATACTTCCTTTAAAATGAAGTTTATTGATGACATGAGCGCGAACTTTGTGTGCGTGTGTGTGTGGTGAGTGTGTTTGGGTGTTGTGTGTGTGGTGTGTGTGTGGGGGGGGGGGGGGGGGTGGATAATTGTTTTTATTTGTCGTCTCCCCTTGTATTAAAATATTATGATTTGCATGACTTTTTGTTGTTGTTGTTGTTGTTGATAGGTCCTACCTCAAGTTTTTGATGTTTTGTTCTTGTTTTTTTCTGTTTTAACTTTGCTGTTTGCTTTTGTTTCTTCTTTTTTTATATGAAGTATGAATGTAAAAGAAAGGATAATATTGTCACCTGATATGATTGTTTGACTTGTATCATTCTTCTTTTTTCTATGAACATCTTGCGCACACGTTAAATCCTGTTCCGCTTTTCGTAAGAGTAGGCCATCGTGTGCCGGTGGGAACAGATGACAATATTTACAAAAACTGCATACACACGGGGACCGGATGAAAAAAAGCACATGTTGCTTATTCTGTTATCCTCGATATAAAAGAATAAATAAATAAATAAATAAATAAATATGACTAATTTTTTTTTTAAGAAAAAAAAAAAAACCTACACCTCAAGTACATGTGCGCCTGCGGATATGTGCTTATAAATATAAGTGTGAGTAAGTGTGTGTGTGGTGTGTGTGTGTGTGTGTGTGTGTGTGTGTGTGTGTGTGTGTGTGTGTGTGTGTGTGTGTGTGTGTGTGTGTGTGTGTGTGCATTGTGTGTGTGTTGTGTGTGTGTCGTGTGTGTGTGTGTGTGTGTGATTTGTTGTGCATTGTGGGGTGTGGTGAGTGATTGCGTGATGTGTGTATGTATTATGTATGTATGTATGTATGCATGCATGTATGTATGTATGTATGTATGTATGTATGTATGTATGTATGATGTATATGTATGTATGTATGTATGTATGTATGTATGTATGTATGTATGTATGTATGTATGTATGTATGTATGTATGTATGTATGTATGTATGTATGTATGTATGTGTGTGTGTGTGTGTGTGTGTGTGTGTGTGTGTGTGTGTGTGTGTGTGTGTGTGTGTGTGTGTGTGTGTGTGTGTGTGTGTGTGTAACCTACGTGTAGGAGTGAGTTTTACGTGTATTATTATCATACTATTATCACTATTGTTGATATTGTTCTTATTGTCATCATTATAATCATTGTATTATCTTTAGTTCCTTCTGAGTTCATTTTGTTGTTATGAGTTGTAACAATTTTGTAGCTAAGTATTTTTGGGTGGACTTTTCTTGGTTGCTAAGTTGTTTATTTCATTATGTTTCTTTGGTTGCTCTTTACCTATTAACGCTTCTCTTTTTCTTTTATAATCAAAATCATTTTATTGTGGCTTCTGATTTTCGTCTTCTAAAAGTGTGCATTTTTATTATCTTATTATGTATAATGTCCTTATTCCTTTATGTTGTTTGGTATTGCATATAGTTTTACTGTTTAGTATCTTTTTATCTCGATGTTTTCCCTGAAAAGGGCGGGGACTGGATGTAAAAAAGCACATGAGTGCTTATCTATTATCCTCGAATAAAAGAATTTTGCCTTGCCTTGCCTTCTCTCTCTCTCTCTCTCTCTCTCTCTCTCTCTCTCTCTCTCTCTCTCTCTCTCTCTCTCTCTCTCTCTCTCTCTCTCTCTCTCCTCTCTCTCTCTCTCTCTCTCTCTCTCTCTCTTCTTATTCTCATCTCTCTCTCTTCTTCCCTTTTTTCTATCTCCACTGTCTATCCTTCTGTTCTCTACTCTACTCTACTCTACTCTACTCTACTCTACTCTACTCTACTCTACTCTACTCTACTCTACTCTACTCTCTAGTCAATCATTTTTTCCTTCTCTATGTCCTAATCTGAATTTGTGATTTTGTACTCCTGTTTTGTAAAAGATAAAGATATAAGCGTAGAAAATGTTTCTTGCATTTGGATGATGTCATGGATTTTATAATATAATTTTTTTTATTATTATTATTTAATTTTATTTATTTATTTATTTTTTATTTTTTATTTATTTATTTATTCATTTTATTTATTTTATTTATTCATTTATTCATTTGTCTTCACTCTTATAATGTATATGTGCAGTTTGTTCGTTATTGCTATGCCTTTTTTATTTATTTTTTTTTAATTTAGTTTGTTGTTTTTTGGTGTTTTCTTTCTCTTCTTTTTTTTTCTTGGCCCAGAGGGCTGGTTGTAAAAAAGCATTTTTGTTTATGCCATTACCCTCTTTAAATAAAATGTGTTCATTGTTCATTCATTGTTCTCTCTCTCTCTCTCTCTCTCTCTCTCTCTCTCTCTCTCTCTCTCTCTCTCTCTCTCTCTCTCTCTCTCTCTCTCTCTCTCTCTCTCTCTCTCTCTCTCTCTCTCTCTCTCTCTCCCCGGATGAAAAAAAGTATGTAATGCTTACTCTGTAACCCTTGAAAAATAAAGATCATTCATTCATTCATTCTCTCTCTCTCTCCCTCTCTCGCTCTCTCTCTCTCTCTGTCTTTGTCTCTGTCTCTGTCTTTGTCTCTCTCTCTCTCTCTTCTCTCTCTCTCTCTCTCTCTCTCTCTCTCTCTCTTTTTTGTTGCTTTGTTTTGTTTTTGTTTGTTTATTTGTTTTTTGTTTGTTTTGTTTTTGTTTTATTATCCAAATCAAAATAATCATTGATTCTTACTCCATATTTTGTTTCTGAATGAGTGCCTTTTTATAACATTACCTTAATATTGTATCTCTGTCGTATTCCTTACCTGTTGTTGTTGTTCTTTCTCCCCTTTATCAAAATCTTATGTATTATGGGACTTATTTGATGTTAGATGGTGGTGGATTGATGTTTTCAGTCATTTAACCTCATCATATTTCCATGTTTACTCTTAATTATTGCGCCTTTTCTTTGTTTTGTTTTGTTTTTGTTTGTTCTTTGTTTTTCTTGCTTTCTTTATTCAACTCAAAATCATCATTGATTCTTACTTCTCATTTTCGTTTCTGAATCAGTGACTTTATAACATTACCCTAATATTGTATCTCTGTGTTAATTCTTGCCTGTTGTTTGATACTTAGTATGGTTCCTTACTTTTGGTGTTTGGATCATTATAATTGTTGATTTTATTTATATTTTTATTGGCAGTATCTCCCCCCCTCCAATAAGGATATTAGTTTTTTTTTTAATTTTCCCCTTTTATCCAAATGTATGATTTATATCACATGTACAACTTTTGACAGATGGTGGTGGATTGATGTTTTCAGTTGTTTATTTCATCTTGTTCTCTTGTTTGCTCTTTACCTATTAACACTTTTCTATTCTTTCATAATCAAAATCTTTTATTGTGACTTCTGATTTTTGTCTTCTGATCGAGTGCATTTTTATTACCTTATCATATATAGTGTCCTTATTCTTGTGTGTTGTTTGGTTTGCGTAAAGCTTTATTGTTTAGTATCTTTTCAACTTGATGTATCCCTGAAAAGGGCGGGGACTGGATGTAAAAAAGCACACAAGTGCTTATCTATTATCCTCGAATAAAATACTTTGCCTTGCCTTGCCTTGCCTTACTTTCTGCCCTCCCCTCTGTCTTCTCTCATCCCTCCTCTCTCTCTCCCGCTCTCTCGCTCTCTCTCTCTCTCTCTCTCTCTCTCTCTCTCTCTCTCTCTCTCTCTCTCTCTCTCTCTCTCTTTTCTCTCTCTCTCTCTCCCACGCACGCACGCACACACACACACACACACACACACACACACACACACACACACACACACACACACACACACACACACACACACCCAAACACACACACGCACCACACACACACACACCACACTCACACACTCACGCGTTATATATTTGTAATGCCTTCTGTTTCATGGTCCTGAATATTTGCTATTTTTAAAATGTTTTTTGCTATGTTATTTTTTGTTTAAATAATTATCAGTGTATCCAGTTGGGATGACGCGTTTTGTTGAATGTATTCTGTTTTCTTTTTTAAAATATTGTTTGAACTGCTGCTGGTGGTGATGCTGGTATGTAGAGGTAGGGAGGGGGTTTCTTAGCTTTATTCCCTGATCAGGGCAAGGGCCGGATGAAAAAAAGTATGCAATGCTTACTTATTCTGTTACCCTTGAAAAATAAAGATTATTCATTCATTCATTCATTCATTCATTCATTCATTCATTCATTCATTCATTCATTCATTCTCTCTCTCTCTCTGTCTCTTCTCTCTCTCTCTCTCTCTCTCTCTCTCTCTCTTCTCTCTCTCTCTCTCTCTCTCTCTCTCTCTCTCTCTCTCTCTGTTTATGCCTGTCTCTGCCTCTTGCTTTGTCTCTGTCTGTCTACCTGTCTCCCCTTCTCTCCGTACCCCCTCCTCTTCTCTGTCTCTCCTTCCCTCCTCCATCCCTTCCCCTTTCTCTCTTTCGATCTAATTTACCTACAGAAATTCGGTGCATCTGTTTCGACATCAATGCTCGGGTCAGTAGGGGATTATGACGCGCTTGTGGAATATATCTATCTTCTTTCTTTCAATCATAGGTTGAACTCTTTTTAGTGTTGGTGGTAATTTTTGTGGGGAAGGGGGGCCCGGGGGTGCTATTAAGTTGGGTTTTTTGTTTTTGTTTTGAGTTTTCTTTGTTTGTTTGTTGTTTTTTTATTTTTTATTTCGTTTTATTTTTTTACGGGGGGGGGGGGGGGGGGGGGGGATGTTTGATAGTCCCTAATCAGGGCAAAGGCCGGATAAAAAATGTGTGTGAATGCTTATCTTTAACCCTTGAAAATAAAGATCATTCATTCACTCATTCATTCATTCATTTCACTCATTCACTCATTCATTCATTCATTCACTCACTCATTCACTCACTCATTCACTCACTCATTTTACTTACTCATCACACACTCATTCATTTTACTCACTCACTCACCACTCACTCATCTACTCACTCACTCACTCACTCACTCACTCACTCACACAATCACACACTCACTCACGCACTCACTCACTCGGATAGCCTAGTGGTCAGAACATTGCGCTGGCAATTTGAAGACCCGGGTTCGAGTCCGGTCGAGGAAATTTTCTTCCTGGAGTTAACATCAGTGCTGACTCCACTCTCCCCAAAAGTCCTTCGGATGAGATTTTAAACCGAGGCCCCGTGTGTGAACGCACGCAGAACATCTTGCGCACACGTTAAATCCTGTTCCGCTTTTCGTAAGAGTAGGCCATCGTGTGCCGGTGGGAACAGATGAGAATATTTACAAAACTGCATACACACGGGGACCGGATGAAAAAAAGCACATGATTGCTTATTCTGTTATCCTCGATATAAAAGAATAAATAATAAATAAATAAATAAATAAATAAACTCACGCACGCACTCACTCACTCACTCACTCACTCACTCACTCACTCACTCACTCACTCACTCACTCACTCACTCACTCACTCACAAGTAAGTGCCCATCAGGGGCAGGCCGATGCCACCAGAGATGAAGGCCAGGTACCTCCAGTGACGGGTGACCAGCAGCTCCAGAGAAAAGACTAGTACCCCGGCCACCCACATCCCTGAACACACACAGGCGTCCCTCCACTCCGCGCCTATAAACTCCAGAGGAAACACCAGACTGACCACGGCACAAGCACCTGGGAAGGAAAGAAAAGAAAAGAATAAACACACCAATGAAGACTGATTTTTTTGTTTAGCACTTACCCTTGTTACCTGTTCAATGGAAGTGATAACATGTTGTCTGGGCAAAAAGTCAATTTTGAAACGCATATGTGTGCCAAAAAAAAATCCACACACATGGACGCACGCACGCACGCACGCACGCACGCACGCACGCACGCACCACACACACACACACCACACCAACACACACCACAAATCCCCAACCCTTAATTCTCTCAGACGCCGCCAAATTTGGGGTTGAGGTCGACGGCCTTAACCACTGGGCTATAGCGTCCATCATGCTGATTCCCAGCATTGACGGATAACACCAGCCATTTCTCAATCACACTGAATCCAACACAGTGACGTTACAGCTGACTCAGCAGCAATAACATATAAACAGCAAAGAAAAAACAAAATAGTGACAATGTAAGGCAATAGCACAGAACAGCTTAAAGAAAAGCAAAAGCGAAGAGCTTTTTGTCCATTGGGAATTTTATAGAGAGGTTGTATGAATTCGCTAGCCTTAGCCAACAAGAGCTTTTTCGCTAGATCTGTTAAGGGTCATTGTATCAGAAAGTTTTCTCAGTATCACCTAGTAGTAGTAGTAGTAGTAGTAGTAGTAGTAGTAGTGTAGTGGTGTAGTAGTAGTAGTAGTAGTAGTGTAGTAGTAGTAGTAGTAGTAGTAGTAGTAGTAGTAGGTAGTAGTAGTAGTAGTGGTGGTGGTGGTGGTGGTAGTAGGAGTAGTAATAGTAGTAGTGGAAGTACAGTAGTAGTAGTAGTAGTAGTAGTAGTATAGTTAGTAGTAGTAGGTAGTGGTAGTGGTAGTGGTAGTGGTGGTAGTAGTAGTAGAAGTAGTAGTAGTAGTTAGTAGCAGCAGCAGCCAGCAGTAGTAAATCTTTTGACATGTCTGCTGTTAAAATCCAGAGAATGGAATGATGCAAGAAACCAGCGCATGCTGTGATTAAGTTTTGTTTTAGGGGAATTTCGCTCTCTTTCTACATTAGTTTGAGCCTTGCAAAGGATGATGATGTCTTTAGATCTTGAATTCACATATGAATGGTGAAGGCTAGGTATTTGAATTTGATTACTTTGGAACCTTTTTGTCCATTAGGGGTGATACTGGCTGCAAGGATCGGAATTATCCTCATTCATGATGAACTTCGTTTTAAAAGTTCTGAGCACAGTGTTAAACTTTGATTTGCTCTGTACGGGTGGTTTAATAAACTAGAACATCCATCTGTCATTTCTCAGCAGGTTTACGATGGCTACTGCCAATGTCCTGATGGTCTTCAAAAGCATCAATCATGAATCATGACATCAGGCGTTCGAAACTGAAGTTGAAGAACGTGGGTCACAGAATGATTTTTTTTTTCTGTTAAGGATCTGATAATGTTACCAAATTTTCTTATACCGCATCAATAAGATTAATGTTCAGCACTATCTTTACCAGGGTGGCTGATTATTTCTTTGTTCTGAACAAGTCGGGCATTGTTTGTCTTGGAGAGTGTGGTGCTAAGCGAGTGGGGTCCATGCTGTTTGCATAATAATTGCTATCTCTCAGGTTGGGTAGCAGAGGTGTGTTTGTAGTTCAATCATTGGCTCACCTCCGTTCTGGAGAACTATTGCTGGGAATGTTCTTGAACCAGCAACCTGCCCATTTCTCAGTAACCTTCATTGCCATCGCTACTTCTTCTCTTCAAATCAGGGATCTATCCTCTTTAGCTCTCTCTTTAACTTTCAGGAAGTAAAAAATGCCCCCCCCCCAAAAAAAAAAAAAAAAAAAAAAAAAGAAAAAAGAAAAGAAAGAGAAGAAACAGCTGTAAAACTAGAAATCCTTTCTGATGAGGCAAGAGAGCCGTGAAATGAGTCTAATGACAAACGATTGTCGGCCTGTGCTAGTGCTGCTTTGTTTCTGAATCCCTGCCCCGTCAGTCTGAAAACAACAAAACAACAACAATAACAACAACAAAAACAAAAACAACATCCCCCCCCAAAAAAAAGAGTTTTTACTTACTCTGTCACTCGATCGAGCCATTCACTTATCCATCAATCAGTCCACACACACACACACACACACACACACACACAACACACACACACACACACACACACACACACACACACACACACACAACACACACACACACACACACACACACACACACACACACACAAAACCACAAACACACACAACACAGAAATCACAGACAAGACACCAGACACGGACACAGACACAGACACACAGAACACACAGCAGACACACAGACACACAGAACACAGACACAGACACAGACACAGACACGACACACACACACACACACACACACACACACACACACACACACACACACACACACACACACACACGGAGGAAGAATTCTTCTTTGGGGTATGGTAACAGCAAGCGGGGATTTGCCTTAAGCCTGGCTCTCTAAGGTCCTCACGCGGTTTTCAAATTCAGGATTTTACATTTTAACACTCCTGGAGGACAGCATTAGAACCAGCCTCATCACTAGATGCAAGAATGCAACAGAAACAAAGGAAGGAAAGAAAGGGAAGGAAGAAAGGAAGGAAGGAAGGAGGGAAGAAAGAAAGAAAGAAAGTAAGAAAGAAAGAAAGAAAGTATGAACAAATAAATCAAACAATGTAGACATCCATCAGTCTCGGAAAACTATGGAGTTGCGCTCTGCGCTCTAGAGCGCAAAGCCTGGATAAGTAAGAATGTAGGGCAAGCTGTTACCCATGCAGCAGACCCCCCTCTCCACGCCACTGGAATGGTTCATTGGAAAGTCAGTCACCGATACCAATAGTTCCAGTGCAATCGCAGGAGCCGCAATAATGTTGTCATATACAGGCCCAACCGCCCTTTGGAATCCAACCCCCCGATTTTTCTTCAGGGATAGTGTCTAAACACGACACCTGTGTGCATGCTGGGGTTTTTTTGGTTGTCATCCGCTCCTACCGGCGCACATTGTCCTGCTCTTGCGAAAGGCGGAACCGGATTTTAACGTATGCGCAAGATGTTCTGCATGCGTTCGGACAGAGGGCCTCGGTTTATAGTCTCATCTGAATGACTGTGACATTTAGTTCGACTTTTTTTTTCAAACTGGGAAGACAGAGCGAGGCTGGGAGTCGAACACATAACCTCACGGTTACTTGTTGGCCGGCGACGTCTTTGCCATCCTGCCACCGCAAACAACCAAGGAAAGTAAACAGGTAGAAACAAGTATATGAACTGAACTATAATCATACATCTTCCACAAACAAAGAAAAGATGGATGGAAGACAAAAATAAAAAAAAGAAAGAAAGGAAGACAGAAAGAAAGATCGGAAAAAAGCAAACAGCAAGAAAAGTAGGAAGGTAGAAATAAGTACAGGAAAAAAGCATGTGCAATTTTTTAGATAGAAAGAAAGGATGGATGGAAGAGAGGGAAAAAAGACCGGAAGATAGAAAGAACGAATGAAAAAAGAAAAGAAAAGAACTCAAACAACAACGGAAAGGTGGAAGGTGGAAACAAGTACAGGAAAAGAAGCAAATTCATTTCTCAGAAAGAAAGGGAAGACAGAAGAGGGAAAAAAGAAAATCAAACAAAAGAAATGAAGAAAGAAAGAAAGAAAGAAAGGATAGAAGTAAACAGAATATTTTCTTCCGTCTGTTGATTGCAAGGAACACATGCTTTTCATTTGAATGATCTTTTCCTTCTGTTTATGACGAATCATTTTGTTTGTTTTTTTTCCTTCTTCCGTATTGGAGTATTTTCTTGTTGTTGTTGTGTTCAATATGCTGTTTTTAATGCTTTTTTCAAATACTCTTTCGCTTTTGAACTTGTACTCTTTATGTTTGTCTCTGTCTGTCTGTTCTTGTTCTTTTCTTGATTCTTTCTTTTTTTCTCCTATCTTTCCCTTTGTCTGTCGATATGTCTGTATTCCCTTTAATTCGTTCTCTCTCTGTGATTGTTTTTTTCTTTCTTTCCTTCGATATTTCTTTCTTTCCTTTTTTCGTTTTTTTTTCTTTTTTCTTCTTCTTTTCTATTGTTTTCAACTTTCCTTTTAAAAAAACCCAAACTATTTGCTGTTTTTTCTCGCTTTATTAATTTTTTACGATTCTTTTTCGCTGCATGTGTCTTTTTTATTATTATTATTTTTTTTTACTCCATTTGTTTTCCCTTGAGAAACACACGGAAAATCACATGAATGCTTATTCCATTATCCTTAATATAATTGACTAAAATCTGATAAATGAATGGAATAAGTAAATAAACAGTAATGATTATGACCTCTGTCTTGCCAAGCTCGTGGGTTCAAATCCTCTGTGCTAAAGAGTTCAGCCTGCTCGTAGCTACCTCTATTCATGGCATCTGTGTCCTGCATGATCTATCCATTTACGAAATTACTAAAGAAAGTGTGCCCCAACTGATTCCAAAATTAATGCCCCCGGACAGGGAATGCTGTCAGATTTTAAAAGAAGCTTGCTAGGACGTGTTTGTTTAGTGCCCAATGCTTTCCACCCGATTAAAAACATAGCAGGCATACTTTGAAGCGAGGAATATTTATCTTCTGTTGCAATCCCCTTGAGACTAAGAATGGTGGGTTTGCTTTTTATGGTGTTTGTTGTTGTTTATGTTTTGTTTGTGTCCTGTTTGTTATTGTTTTTGCTGTTGTTGTGAATATTTATCATCAGTTTGGGATAGTTCGAACTGAAAGATGTTGGTTGTTTTTTGTATGGTTTATTGTTGTTTGTTAGGTTGTTTCTTCTTGCTGGTGTTGTGTTGTTGTGAATATTGGACTCCTGTTGTTGTTTATTTGTTATTTGTTTTTGTTGTTGTTGCTGATGTTGTAAATATATATATTTATTTGAATTCAAATTGGATTCACAGGTTGTTCTTTGTTGTTTTTGCTGTGAATATTTTTTGTTGTTGTTAGAGTCGAATACGATTACAATGTGTTTTGTGTTGTTGTTGTTGTTGTTGTTGTTGGTGGTGGTGGTGGTGGTAGTGGTGTGGTGTTTGTGTTGATATTGTTGTTGTTTGTGTTTTCAGTTCTTATCTTCAGCTAGAGTCATCTGCGATTAGGGCTTTTAGCTGTTGGTGTTAGTTGTGTGCTAGTTTTCGTCTCCGTTTAGCGCCTGACAACTCAGGTCCAGCGCATCTGGCTCCGGCACCAGGAAGAATTCTTCTATTCTACATCTTTCTGGAAGAACAGGCGGGAAAATGGATTTGGAAAGAAAATAGACAAGAAAAAAATAACAGGAAAAAAAGGAATGAGTCAGATATAAAGAGAGGGATAGAAAAGACAGTATTCCTAGCAAAGAACTGACAGAACTCCTGGTATCGAGGATTCTTAACTGCTATGCTGAGTAAAGCCAGTACAGACAGACAGACAGACAGACAGACAGACAGACAGACAGACAGACAGACAGACAGACAGACAGGCGGGGAGGTAGAGAGGCAGGCAGATGGAGAGAGAGGGAGAGAGAGAGAGAGAGAGAGAGAGAGAGAGGAGAGAGAGAGAGAGAGAGAGAGAGAGAGAGAGAGAGAGAGAGAGAGAGAGAGAGAAGACAGAAGAGAGAAGACAGAAGACAGACAGACAGACAGACAGACAGACAGACAGACAGACAGACAACAGACAGACAGACAAAAGACAGAGAGTGCTGATAGGGACGTGTGTTGTGTATGGTGGGATGTGTGTGTGTGTGTGTGTAGTGGTGTTAGTGTGTTAGTGTGTGTGTGTGTGTATGTGTGTGTGTGTGTGTGTGTGTGTGTGTGTGTGTGTGTGTGTGTGTGTGTGTGTGTGTGTGTTGTGTGTATGTTGTGTGTGTGTGTATGTGTGTGTGTGTTGTGCATTGTAAATAATCATTGCATCTTTCGACTTTTGATTCAAGTTTCTTATTGAATAAAAAAAGAAACTAGAAGCCACTTACATTGCTTTACAATATCAACTGCCTCAATTGTGTTGGTCATCCGCTAACTCTGCCGTCACCTGGCGATACGATGATGGGAGAGGCGGGTGGTAGAAGGGGGAGGGGGTTAAACCATAATGAAAGACAACACAAAGATTACAGACTTACTTGTCTTCTGTTTTTTGTTACGACCGTTACAGTTTTTGCAGACATAGGACCAAACTGTTCATGAACATGATCATGTCGATGACGACGACGACGTCGTGGATCAACAAAACAGCCACCACCATCACCATCGCCGCCGTCGCCACCGCCACAACCACCAGCACCACAGCCACCCCCACCGCCGCCATCACCATCACTAACACCACCACCACATTCACTACCACCACCACTACCACAACCACCATCACCATGACACCCCCCCATCACCATCCTCCTCCTCCTCAATATCCTCCTCCTCCATATCCTCCTCCTCCTCCTCCTCCTCCTCATTCTCATCGTCGTCGTCATCATCATCATTCTCAACGTCATCATCATCATCGTCATCGTCGTCGTCGTCGTCCCCTCCTCCTCCTCATCATCATCATCAACAACATCATCATCATCATCATCATCATCATCATCATCATCATCATCATCATCATCATCATCATCATCATCATCATCATCATCATCATCATCATCATCATCACCATCCTCCTCCTCCTCCTTATTCTCATCATCGTCATCGTCATTATTTCTCACCAGCGAAGGCGCCCAGCAGAAATCGGAGGACGGCCAGCATGGTCCAGGTGAGGGACAGGCCCGACAACCCCTGGGTCAGCAGCAAGAGGGTGAAGTACACATAGAGTGATCTCCTCCTGCCCACGTGATCAGCCCCCATGGCGCCTACAGTGGCGCCGACCATGGCGCCCACAGCCTGGCAGTAGGCCTGATAGCGGGCCAGCTGCTGCTCCTGCGCTGCCTCGGGGCCCAGCCACTGAAACAGAACAGAGACCAAGTTTGCACCGTGCATAGCCAATGAGAGGTACACAGACGTTTGCCTGCCAACAAGTAAACCGCGAGGTTCTGGGTTCGATTCCTGTATTACTGATACATGGATATTACATGTCATGTACGTATTAAGAGTCACGTTACTTTGAGGTGTTTACAAGATGAGCAGAAATAAAGTGAAAAAAGGAGAAAAGAAAGGATAATTTTTTTTTAAATCGCTCTAAACAGGTAAAGTTTGATTTTAAAAAGCTTGCTATATTTTCTAACACCGCATTAGCCTATCTGTGTGCCCCCTTTCTCTGCATCTCTAAAGCAATGTGTTGTCTATTTGTCTGTCTGTCTGTCTGACTGTCTGTATATCCATCCATCTATCTA
>CM060318.1:89468130-89473130 GCA_030674155.1 Stramonita haemastoma | reverse complement strand
GTGTGTGTGTGTGTGTGTGTGTGTGTGTGTGTGTGTGTGTGTGTGTGTGTGTGTGTGTGTGTGTGTGTGTGTGTGTGTGTGCGTGTGTAGCCTACGTGAAGGAGTGAGTTTTACAGTGCATTATTATCATACTATTATCACTATTGTTGATATTATTCTTATTGTTATTATTATAACCATTGTATTATCTTTAGTTCCTTTTGAGTTCATTTTGTTGTTATGAGTTGTAACAATGTTGTAGCTAAATATTTTTTGGTGGATTTTTCTTGGTCGTTTAGTTGTTTATTCCATTATGTTCTCTTGTTTGCTCTTTGTCTATTAACGGTTTTCTTTTCTTCAATATTCAAAATAATTTTATTGTGACTTCTGATTTTCGTCTTCTGAATGAGTGCATTTTTATTACCTTATCTTTTTATGTTGTTTGGTACTGCGTATAGTTTTACTGTTTAGTATCTTTTTATCTTGATGTTATCCCTGAAAAGGGCGGGGACAGGATGTAAAAAAGCACACGAGTGCTTATTTATTATCCTCGAATAAAACAATTTGCCTTGCCTTGCCTTGCCTTGCCTTGCCTTGCCTTGCCTTGCCTCGTCTCTCTCTTTTCTCTCTCTCTCTCTCTCTCTCTCTCTCTCCTCTCTCTCTCTCTCTCTCTCTCTCTCTCTCTCTCTCTCTCTCTGAATGTTTTTAGGGTGGAAAAACTGTCGCATACGCAAAATCGTGCTCACACACACACACATCACACACACACACACACACACACACACACACACACACACACACACACACACACACACACACACACACACACACATGGTCGTGCGCGCAACCCCCCCCCCAAAAAAAAAAAAAAAAGAAGTAAACTTTAAATGTTTTAATGCATATGAGAGAGAGAGAGAGAGAGAGAGAGAGAGAGAGAGAGAGAGAGAGAGAGAGAGAGAGAGAGAGAGAGAGAGAGAGAGAGAGAGAGAGAGAGAGAGAGAGAGAGAGAGAGAGAGAGAGAGAGAGAGAGAGAGAGAGAGAGAGAGAGAGGAGAGAGAAGGCAAAGGCAAGGCAAGGCAGCAAAGGCAAAATTCTTTTATTCGAGGATAATAGATAAGCACTCATGTGCTTTTTTACATCCAGTCCCTGCCCCTTTCAGGGATAACATCAAGATAAAAAGACAGCCTCAACTAAAACAAGAACAATTATAATGATCCAACTACCAAGAACAAACCATACCAAGTATCAAAGAACAGGTAAGAAATAAGACAGAGATACAAAGAGAGAGAGAGAGAGAGAGAGAGAGAGAGAGAGAGAGAGAGAGAGAGAGAGAGAGAGAGAGAGAGAGAGAGAGAGAGAGAGAGAGAGAGAGAGAGAGAGAGAGAGAGAGACAGAGAGAGTCAGACAGACAGACACAGACAGGAACAGACAACAGACGTAGACAGGCAGATAGAGAGACAGATAGACAGATAGACAGATAGACAGCTAGACATAACGAGGTGGCTATTTTTTGTTAACAATCTCTGCAGGTCCGCTAGTACGCCATTGCCAGGCTAGGAAAGCAGTGTCCCGCTCCCTCACTGCTGTGCAGTTCTGTCTGTCTGTCTGTCTGTCTGTCTGTCGCCTTACCTCAGGGGCTGGCAGATGTGTGCTGGCCAGGTAAAGCAGACCCCCCACCTCCCCCTCGGCCTCTCCTTCCTCCTCCTCTTCCTTACAGCCCTGCCTGTCTGATAGGGTCGTGGTGTCGTCACCGCTGGCACCGTGACGCCCTGACTGGGGTGACGACACAGGACTGGCCATGTCGTCTCTCGCTTCTTTCCAACGTGCCGAGTCATCCACATCCCCAACACGGTCACCACGTTTTACCATTGTCGTTGCCATCACAGATTCCGTGACGTCATCATTCCATTCGTAATCATAGATTTTGACGTCACCACTGACGTCCTGCTGATGCTCACGTACTGGCCGAGGCCGAGGCTGAGGCTGAGCTACTTGCACGTAAGTGTTGACCACCACCTGCTGAGGAGAGCGCGGCGGCAAGGTGGTGGACTCTCCCGCAGAGCTCCGTCTGGAAGCCACCTTCTCTCTGAACTCGTGGTGACGAATCTTCGACGAACGATGTCGGTGTTTGCGAGTCACCGCCTCTGTGGAAAGCCCCCGAGGAACTCTGTCTGCTCTTGGAGAGGACACACCCAGATCTGCTCGGAAAGCCCTCCGGCCGTCTTCCGCCATCCTCACGCGCTGAGACCCCAGCACAGGTGGAGAAGCACCGCCAGAAAACCTCTCACTTTTGCCCACAACTGACCAGCCCCTGGGCGCTCCTGGAAAACCTCCGATGAGCTTGGGACGGGTCCGCAGAGTCGTTGTATCCTGACCCTGAGTTTGCTGACTTCACAGGAGATGTTCCGTTTCCTGATAAACTGTCCTGAGATGTGACGTTATCGTGACGCTCTGACACCTTGCATCTGGATCCTGCGTGACTGTGGGGGACAAGGCCCGCCCCGTTGGTGGCTGTGAGCGACTCTGGAGGGGAGAGGAGGACGTGCGGGCGACAGTGAGAGGCGTAGATGAGGGCGGAGACGGTGAGGGCCTGCAGGAGGCAGGAGCAGAGGAAGAGACGCTTCTGGTAGAAGCCCAGAGCCCTGCTGTGCGAGAAGATGGCTTCCAGGGGAGCGGCGCTTCCGTCCTCCATCCTTCGGGGGTCTGGTGGGAGCGTCCTGGGGTAGGAGAGCAGGAGGTGAGAGGATTGTGTCTTTATTTTCTTCTCCTGTTGCAGGTTTTGGTCTCGTTTCATCTATGGCTATGCTGACATTTTTGCTCGCTGCGTAGTCACCATCTGAAAACAATAGCACACACTTTAGGGTAAAGAACAGAAGAAAAAAACAGAAAATAGTAGCGCACCCCCTTCCCACAGGTATTTTAGAAAAAGAAGGAAAATTCCTCGTTTTCTTTCTCTCTGTCTGTTTGTCTCTCTCCTTGTCTATTTGTCTCTCTGTCTGTCTGTCTCTCTCTCAATCTCACTCTATTTTTGTATTTTTGTCTGTCTGTCTGTCTGTCTCTTTCTTTCTTTGTCTGTCTGACAAAATAAGAAGAAAAAACAAACCAAAATATTCTCCAACCTATGATTAGATTAAAGTAGAAGTCTAAGAAAAAAAAAGTCAAGGGAACTCAAAAAAAGAAGAAAAAAGTTTAAATGGATGAAAGAGAAAACCTCAGAATAATAATGTGAAAGAAAGAAAAGAAAAAAAAGAACTGATGACAAAAATAAAGAAGAGAGACAGAGACAGAGACAGAGACAGAGAGACAGAGAGTCAGAGATACAGAGAGACAGAGAGACAGAGAGACAGAGAGACAGAGAGACAGAGAGACAGAGAGACAGAGACAGACAGAGACAGAGACAGGAACAGAACAAAAATAGAACAGAAAAAATGAATAGACGAAAGAAAGAAAAAACCGAAAGGAGGAACAGAAGAGCAAGAAAGAAAGACAGAACTGTGACAAGATAGCAATGAAGGGAAGAGCGAAACAACGATAACTACTACCACGACATAAAACGTTCCCATGAGATGTTCCTCTGAACAATGCAAGAAAAAAAATGCAGATATAAGAAACAAATTTAGTAAGTAAATAAGTCAGTCAGTCAGTCAGTCAGTCAGTTAGTAAGTGAGTAAGTAAGTTTGTGAGTAAGTAAGCGAGTAAGTAAGTAGACTTAGAAGCGGAATAAAAGAAAAGTTGAAGAAAGAAAAAAAAACAGAAGAGAAAGAAAAACAAACTAAAAAAAAAGCTCGTAACGCCAAAAAGTATCACGGACAAAGGAAAAAGAGCGCACACAGACTACTTACTATACCAAGCATAAAACATAACACGGTGCCCCCATCAAGCCCACCACTGCCCCCATAAACAACAGACCACACACAACGTAACCAGCCACTGAACCCCTCCTCCCCTCCCTCCCCTCCCCCCCTCATCACCCTACCCCCCACAACCTCCCATTTAAGAAATAGGGGAGCAAACCAGGGAGTCATTAGTGGTCAGCCAACACTCACTGACCGGAACCGGAAAACATGAAAGGCAAAAACACACATTCAGAAACCAGTTAAAACGATTTCGGAAGCAGAACACACAACAAAAAAAAATTAAAAACCCCCAACCACTTGACCGATATACGGCAATTATTTTGGTACAGCTAACATACTGCGAAACAAGAAAGAAAACAGAGTGCACTTAAGACTATCGACAGAAGATGATGAAGAGAATTTCGTTACTACGTACACAGTAGAAGATGGTGAAAAAAGTAGCAAGCATTAGGTTGAAGTTGATTTATCATTCAGTGTGGTAGCTGAGGTTACCTGAGCACGCTTGGTGTTCCTTTCCTCCCTTTCTTTCTTTCTTTCTTTGCCCCTGGTACTGCTATTCAGTTATTGCTGCTGCTTCGTGGGCACGATGGAAAGATATTTTTACCCTGAGTCTTTGATGGCGATTGCAGATGTTTATGTGTTTAGAAACAATTTGAATAGTAAGATGCTAGGACGAATTGGATTTTTCGAGTTGATGGAATCATGTTTCAATACATAGGAACAAGTCAAACGCACACATACACGTACACGTTCACCACGTACACACACACACACACACACACACACACACACACACACACACGCAAGTACACACGCATACACGCATGCACGCACACACATGCACGCACAAACCTAATGACAGCAAAACAAATTAACCCTCCCCCTTGAAAAACACTCCGCCATAAAAAAGAAGCAAACCAACAAAAAAAAACTAAACAAAACAACCAACCAACCAAAAAATATCACCCACCCAAAAAAGTTCCCCCTCCCCAAACAAACCAGCAGCACAAAAAACAATAACAGCAACAAGCATAAAAATTCAGACAATAAAAAGACCTAAGCAGAAGAAAAACATAATGGAACCAAATCATTTTTTTTGGTTCAAACACTGGCGAGGTCGTTACCAAACTGTTGAATTCTACTGTTGTAACGAGGGTTTCACAA
>CM060318.1:89460630-89465630 GCA_030674155.1 Stramonita haemastoma | reverse complement strand
AAGCCACCGTGTCTTTCGACATTGGAGACAGTCGCATTCCCACTTCAGACAAGTGCCTAACTATGGTAAAAGTGTGCGTAAGTATTAAAAAAAGTATCCTCTATTCCTACGGGCACGTAATGGCTTACTCTTTCCAAAGGCAGAATGGGTTTTAATCGTGTGCTTGAAATGTTCCGCGTATGTTTGCTTACAGGTCCTCAGTTTGTAGTCTTATCCAAAGGGCTGTGGAGGCTGTGGAGTGGGTGACTCCAGGAGAAAATCCCCTGAAAGAGTGTGGAGTGGGTGACTCCAGGAGAAAATCCCCTGAAAGAGTGTGGAGTGGGTGACTCCAGGAGAAAATCCCCTGAAAGAGTGTGGAGTGGGTGACTCCAGGAGAAAATCCCCTGAAAGAGTGTGGAGTGGGTGACTCCAGGAGAAAATCCCCTGAAAGAGTGTGGAGTGGGTGACTCCAGGAGAAAATCCCCTGAAAGAGTGTGGAGTGGGTGACTCCAGGAGAAAATCCCCTGAAAGAGTGTGGAGTGGGTGACTCCAGGAGAAAATCCCTGAAAGAGTGTGGAGTGGGTGACTCCAGGAGAAAATCCCCTGAAAGAGTGTGGAGTGGGTGACTCCAGGAGAAAATCCCCTGAAAGAGTGTGGAGTGGGTGACTCCAGGAGAAAATCCCCTGAAAGAGTGTGGAGTGGGTGACTCCAGGAGAAAATCCCCTGAAAGAGTGTGGAGTGGGTGACTCCAGGAGAAAATCCCCTGAAAGAGTGTGGAGTGGGTGACTCCAGGAGAATCCCCTGAAAGGTGTGGAGGGACCAGAGAAATCCCCTGAAAGAGTGTGGAGTGGGTGACTCCAGGAGAAAATCCCTGAAAGAGTGTGGAGTGGGTGACTCCAGGAGAAAATCCCTGAAAGAGTGTGGAGTGGGTGACTCCAGGAGAAAATCCCCTGAAAGAGTGTGGAGTGGGTGACTCCAGGAGAAAATCCGCTGAACGGGTGTTTGGGTGGCGGCTCCATCCCAGTCCTTCACACCACAAGCACAGCGCTCTGGCCATTGAGCTACCCTGCTCTGCGTTAAAGAAATATGTAACACTACGCTGAAACATTGTATATTTAGACAATAAAAGTACACACGCACACACAAACACACACACGTCCTTCGGATGAGACTATAAACCGAGGTCTGTGTGTCTGTCACACACTATGTGCAAACGCACGCAGAACATCTTGCGCACACGTTAAAAGCCGTTCCACTTTCGTAAGAGTAGGCCATTGTGTGCCGGTAAGAACGAATGACATCATCTACAAAATTCCAAACACATTGGGACTGGATCTTAAAAAAAGCACATGAGTGCTTATTCCCTTATTCTCGAAAAAAATCAATAAATAAATAAACACACACACACATTAGTCTATTATCAATGAGAGTAAACAGACGTTAAATTGAAAACAACAGCAGTACCAACAACAGCAGTAACACACACACACACACACACACCACACACTTCAAATTTTGTCTTCTAAAATTGTGAATCTTTCATGCAAGCCATTCTTAATGCTGTGGGGTACCAAACCTTTTGGTGTGAAGGTGTTGTGCACAATCTCGTTCAGCAGCCTGGGGAGAGAGCGAGATGAGGGATGCTGCTTTCATTTCCATGGTTTTGTGATACTTTTTGATTTCAATGCTTTTGTGATGCTTATTGATCTGAATGGTATTTAAAAACCTACATTTTTATCTGTAGGCCTATGCTCTTGTGATACTTTTTGATCTAAATGCTTTTGTGACACTTTTTTTTTATCTGACTGCTTTTGTAAGTATTTGAATCTTTAATATGAACTTTAAACATTGTACTTAATTTTTTGATTATTAAATTACAAAGTTTTTTGTCCACAAAGTTGGAACAATTACGCCCCCTCCCCCCCCCCCAACACAGGCAGACATTAACCGATTAAGAAAGGGAGCTAATTTGTCAGAGAGGTGTTCAAATCTAAAGAGGCAATCACAGCAGCTATCTGAAAGCCAGGCTTTGGTTATTACTGTGAATAAAAGAAAGAAGAAATGTAAACAAATTGTAGTATGATTTTGTTCCTGTCGGTTTTATATGTACAAAAATCGAGAAAGTATAGACCTTGAAGATCACAGAGTTTTTGCCAATATGGCACGCACGTGAGTTTTACGTCTTTCATTATCTCCTCTGGAATGCTGTCTGTGGCACTTTTTGTATTCTTTCTTTCTTTCTTTCTTTCTTTCTTTCTTTCTTTCTTCTTCTCTCTCTTCTCTCTCTCTCTCTCTCTCTCTCTCTCTCTCTCTCTCTCTCTCTCTCTCTCTCTCTCTCTCTCTCTCTCTCTCTCTCTCTCTCCTCTCTCTCTCTCTCTCTCTCTCTCTCTCTTTCAAAAAACAAAAACAAACAAACAAAAAACCTACAAAAAACAACAAGACAAAACAAAAAACGAGCACACTACTGCTTATTTCTTACCCTCGAAATAAAAAAGAAAACTGACTCGACTCTCTTGCTGGATCATGATGACTGCTATAACATAGATGCTATCAGCCTTTCTAGAGCTGTGAAAACTGCAGGCAAGAGAAAAGCAGAACAGAAAAGGAGCAGAAGGACAAGCGGTCGTTATGTGTACAAAGCAACAGATGCTGTCAAGGTGCTTTGGCTGGCACAGAGAGTGCTGACGCGTGAGTCAAACACACAAATAAATCAGCGCCGCTTCAGCATTGACAAATAGCATCCGCCCACCCACTGTGAAACCTACGGAGTAGAAAGAGGCAAATTTCACCGGGCTGTAAAACACACGCACTGACGCACGCACGCACGCACGCACACACATACATACACGCACTCACGCACGCACGCACACACACACACACATACTGAAGCTAAACCCCGCAGTGTTTAAGTCAGCGGCAGCAGGACAACAATACTGGTGAGACTGTGTATGAAGAGAACTAAAAGACAAACATAAGTTGGAAAAGAATCCAGCAAATAAAGCAAGTATCGTGCCAACCAGCCGACAGACCAACCAGCCAGCCAGCCAACTAGCCAACAAGCAGACCTACTAACAACCAAACAACCAACCAACCAGCCAACCAACGAACCAACCAGCCAAGCTAATAACCAATCAACCAATCAACTAGCTAGCCAAACAAACAGCCAACCAAGAAAGCAGCCAGCCAACCAACCAGCCAAATAACCAACCAGCCAGCTAATCGACCAACCAACCATCCAACCAACCAGCCGGCCAACCAACCAGCCAGCCAGCCAGCCAGTCAACCAACCAACCAACCAACCAGCCAACCAACCAACCAATCAACCAACCAACCAGCCAACCAGGAAAGCAGCCAGCCAACCAACCAACCAGCCAACTAGCCAACCAACTAGCCAACCAAACAACCAGCAGCAAACAATCCAATACACCAACTAACCGATAGACCGACCAACTAACTAACCAAGAAGCGAAAACATACATAAAAGCAAACAACAGCAAAAAGCAAAACCACACAATTGAAAAAAAATCTGCTCACGGGAAAATGGACTGCTGAAAAAGTAAAAAACCCAAACATGTAAACAAACAAAAAACAAGCACCCCCACCCTCACACACACTTTCCATAACAAAAATCCCCAGCATATCAGACAAAATTAAAAAGAAACGCCTAGCAAAAGAAAAACTACAAAAATATTCCCGATCACCACTACAACCCCTCTCCCACCCCCACCCCCCCAAAAAGCGAAGAAAAACAAAACAAAACAACCCCCCCCTCCCCCCAAAGTGCTTGAAACAATGTTTTCGACTAAAGAGAAAGAAAATAAATGTGGATTAGATGTCAAACATGTCCTTAGAGATAAATGTGAATGATATAAGTTAGGTGAGAGAGGACAGGGGAATCGGCAAGGGGGATGGGGAAGGTGGGGGGGGGGGGGGGTTAAAATATTAAGTGTAGTGCCAAAAGAAAAAGTAAACCAGGCACAGCTTTCAATGTACAGGTTCACAACAAGCAGATCTAACCGATTTTACCTCCAATGTTTTTTGGGGGTTGTTCCTAAGCAAGAGCACTGATTATTCACTAATAGTAACATTTTGCATAATGCCACCGTTTTTGCCCACCATCGAGGTAGCCGCATTCCGACTTCAGGGATGATGTTTAAACACGACACCACTGGGCATGATTATGCTTTTGTGATTTTCTAATCTTGTCATCCGTTCCTACTGGCACGCAATGACCTATTCTTTCGAAAGGTGGAACACAGGTTTTAATGTGTGCACAAGATGTTCTGCGCGCGTTCATACATGGTCCTCTGTTCCGATCGTCACTTGACATTTTTGAGAGCTTGAGAGGTCAGCTGGGCTTTGGACTGATATTTCCCGGCAATATCACTTGACATTTTCCATGAGAACTTGAAAAGTCACCTGGGCTTTGGACTGATATTTCCCGCATATCACTGATTCTGAAACTGAAAGTCACCTGCTTGACTGAATCCGCAATATATTGAATTTCCCATGAGAACTTGAAAAATCACCTTGGCTTTGGTCTGATATTTTCCGGCAAAGGGTTGTGGATACGTTGAACCAGGCAGAGCATGCTTGGTATACTTGGTATACCTGAGGTGCATGCTTGGTATACTCGTGTCACCCATGTCAAAGGTCAAAGCTGGTCTATTTTTCTACGAAAAGTGAACCGAGTTTTATCTTGTGCGCAAGAGATCGCACAGAGGATGTTGGTTAAAAGCGACATGCGAAAGACTTTTAAGAGAAGCAGACATCATTCTAGAGCGCATCAACTGGTGTTTAGACATCATCCCCAAAGTGAGATTGCGGCTACCTTAATGGCTGGCCAAGAACAGTCGCCTATGCAAAAAGTCTCACCTTTGCTGAACTTCGGAACTCTAGCCAAGGATCGAAAACACATAAATTGGTTCTGTTGTTCATCGGTTTTCTACAGTGGTGTCAAGGAATGTGGCCTTTTCCATGTGACTCCTTTCATACTGTAGTGAAATATCCGCTGCATATTC
>CM060318.1:89433086-89435586 GCA_030674155.1 Stramonita haemastoma | reverse complement strand
TGTGGTGATGTGGTTAGAGCGTTGCCCGTATATAGAGGACAGGATAGCGCTGTGGTTAGAGCGTTGCCCGTATATAGAGGACAGGATAGCGCTGTGGTTAGAGCGTTGCCCGTATAGGTCAGGATAGCGGTTAGACGTTGCCTAGAGCCAACGTGGTTCGATGCCAGGTTTGAGCCACCTATCGATGCGCCATTCAAGGGGAGTTTTCCGTGTATTAACACATCGATGCGCCCATTGAAGGGGAGTTTTCCTGTACTTCACACCATCGATGCGCCATTCAGGGAGTTTCCTGTACTTCACACATCGATGCGCCCATTCAAGGGGGTTTTCCTGTACTTACACCATCGATGCGCCCATTCAAGGGGAGTTTTCCTGTACTTCACACCATCGATGCGCCCATTCAAGGGGAGTTTTCCTGTACTTCACACCATCGATGCGCCCATTCAAGGGGAGTTTTCCTGTACTTCACACCATCGATGCGCCCATTCAAGGGGAGTTTTCCTGTACTTCACACCATCGATGCGCCCATTCAAGGGGAGTTTTCCTGTACTTCACACCATCGATGCGCCCATTCAAGGGGAGTTTTCCTGTACTTCACACCATCGATGCGCCCATTCAAGGGGAGTTTTCCTGTACTTCACACCATCGATGCGCCCATTCAAGGGGAGTTTTCCAGTACTTCACACCATCGATGCGCCCATTCAAGGAGAGTTTTCCTGTACTTCACACCAACGCCAACCATTCATGTGTGGTAGTCAAGACATTGATGATGAAGGAATTTATGATAATGATTATGTACTAAAGATGACGAAGAGCTTGATGATATGATTCTATACTAAATATGATGAAGAAGTTGATGATATGATTATATACTAAAGATGACGAAGATGTTGATGATATGATTCTATACTAAATATGATGAAGATGTTGATGATATGATTATATACTAAAGATGACAAAGAAGTTGATGATATGAATATATACTAAATATGATGAAGATGTTGATGATATGATTATATACTAAATATGATGAAGAAGTTGATGATATGATTATATACTGAATATGATGAAGAAGTTGATGATATGCTTATATACTTAAGATGACAAAAAAGTCGATGATATGATTATATACTAAATATGATGAGGGGATTTTTGATAATGATTATATACTAAAGATGACGAAGAAGTTAATGATATGATTATATACTAAATATGATGAAGTGATGATTGATTATATACTAAAGATCTGATTAAACGCGAAGCTGTACGTAACAGGGCTTATCATCTCTCCTTCAAACACACTCAAGAAACGCAGATATCTGCGGAGTTTGTCCTGTCATTTTAGCAGCCCTCTCACTGATTTTCGGTAGTAGTAGATGGACATCTGTATTGTCCTGGTCTTTAACCTCAGTCTCCATAATTCATCTGAGAATGATTGTGTTCCTAGCCTTTCTTCTGAGAATAATGGTCCTAGTCTTTCATATGTGGTCCTAGTCTTTCACATGTGGTCCTAGTCTTTCACCTGAGAATATGCAGTAGTCTTTCACCTCAGAATATGGTCCTAGTCTTTCACCCCAGAATATGGTCCTAGTCTTTCACCCCAGAATATGGTCCTAGTCCTTCACCTCAGAGTAGGGTCTTAGTCTTTCATCTCAAACTATGGTTTAATTTTCCACAAGTGAATATGGCCTTTTTCACAAGAAAATGAGAATATGGTTCTTTTTTTTTTTTTTTTACAAGAGAATAATAGTTCTAGTTTTTTTTTTTACAAGAGAATATTGCCCTAACTTTTCACAAAAGAATACAGTCCTAGTTTTTCACAAGAGAATATGGTCCTAATTTGTTCACAAGAGAATAATTTATGGTCATTACTTTTCACCCGAGAATAATGATGGTCTTAGTTTTCCCCCCAAGAATATTGTCCTCGTCTTTCAAATGAGAATATGTCTTGGCCTTTCACACGCAGTGCCGCCGCTGTAGCCTAGTGGTTAGGGCGTTGGACTCGTAATCTAAAGGTTGCGAGTTCGATCCCGGCTTTCGGCTATGGCGTTGTGCCCGGAAAAGGCACTTTACGGCTATTTTCTCACCCCACCCAGGTGTAAAAGGGGTACCAACCTTGTGTTGGGGGTTAACCCTGCGATAGACTGGCGTCCTATCCGAGGGGGAGTCTATGACTCTCAGTCGCTTAACGCCACAGAAACCGATATAAGCACCGGCCTGATGAGCCTTAGGCTCGGGACAGACTTTAACTTTCACACGCGGTCCTAAGCTTTCCCCTGAGAATACAGCATACTCAGCTACACAAACACATGGGCGGACAACTGCTCTGAATGAATCCGCTAAAAGCTATGCAGAGTCTCAGACATTGGTGCGTCCCGCCAGAAATAGAATGAGAGGAGGATTGAGTCTGGCAAGTGGTCTTAAGACCCCCCCCCCCCCCACAACACACACACGCGCGCATGTGCGCGCACCCCCAGCACTGTTGCAGGTATTGATGACA
>CM060318.1:89420586-89423086 GCA_030674155.1 Stramonita haemastoma | reverse complement strand
AAAGACCAGACTCCCAGAGACCAGATGCTTGCAGAATAAGAGAGCAAGACCAGGGTATCACATCATGAACGCTCTGAAGACAGATTTGGAATTTAACAATCTCTCTCCATATCCCTGCGTGGTTTGCTCAAGTTTTGTTTCTTATGTGTGTGAATTTTTTCTGCGCAAGGAGTACCTATGTGACTGCATTTTTGCATGTACATGCACATACATGCACATACACAGACACATGAACTTAAATACACACACGCACACATACAAATGGCCGCATGCACACATATATACACACCTAATTATACACACCAACCCCTCTCCCCATGTCAACGTGATGTGAAAAAAGCCACGAGCCTTAAACAGAATCACAGATGTCAAATGGAAATAGAATTAAGACACTAACTGCTGATTTATTCATTCTCCAATCACAATATCTTCTCTCAAAGGACGAGCGAATCTCAACAACGCTATCTGACCACCTCTCCCTCCTAAACAGATCAAGGATGAAAGGAAAGAAAGAAAAGAAAGAAAGGAGGACAGACTAATTCGCTTTCCGAACAATTTCTCAAACTGACATTTGATCTCAGGCACAAGGCCCTGGTTAGTGAAACAGTCTGATCCATCTAATTTGTAACTGCACAAAGCATGTCTATTTTTTCTTCCATTTTGATCAACAGACAGAGAGAGACAGACCGACCAACCGAGAGACACTTACATACATACACATGAGACACACACACACACAGGGATAAACACACACACATACATATACATTATTATTTGATATTTGTCTTTGAATGTTTTAGAAGTCAATTTACACGATTTTTTGTGAGGTAAACTTAATCTTTTACCCTCAATAAAGATCATTTTGATTTGACTTGACCTGATTATTATTGAGAAAAGTGTAGGGGATAAACAAATAAGTGCAGGTACCATCTTCTCAATCGTTTTGGAATTTACTTTTCAAAGATTCAATGCATTGAATCTCCACCTGCTGTGGTACCTTAACAGCAAGACACTTTTCAGAATTTGAAAGTGTCAATTGCATTCACAGGAATATTTGATATTCCTGTGGCCTTTTGAAGCTGCCCTCAAAAGACGATGATAAAAAATGAAAGAAAATATGTTAGGAATCTATGCTGAAAAAAATTGAATAAGACAAAATAGCTAGTGAATCTTTGTGCCTTAAGTTTGGGAATCCTATTAAAGGATGCACGGGAGGTCATAAAGTTTGTATCCAGCCAAGTGGTCAGTCTTTGCTGGATAATAACACAAACATTGCAATACACTTTAAGTGCATGCACAGGCAAGAGAAGTTGGGAAAAAATATAAATGGCCTACATTTGGATCTACTTGAGATGCATTCCCCACTTGACCATACATTATTATTGAGTAAAAAGTAGTGGAGGAAAAAAAAGTGTAGGTAACAACTTCTCAATCATTTTGAAAATGACTTTTCAAAGATTCAATGTAAAAAAAAAAGAAATAAAACAAAAATATAGATATAAAACATACGGATACATCGGATAGAATCTGACCTGCTCACCAATGTTTAGCTTGAAAGCTGACAGACTGATGTCAGGTCCCCCTGACCCTGTCCTGTCTTCTGTGTGGACCTGACGACAGTCTGCAGGAGTCAGCTATGTCAACTTGCTGTGTCCTGTCTTACAGTCTGCAGGAGTCAGCTATGTCAACTTGCTGTGTCCTGTCTACAGTCTGCAGGAGTCAGCTATGTCAACTTCTGTCTGTCCTGTCTTACAGTCTGCAGGAGTCAGCTATGTCAACTTGCTGTGTCCTGTCTTACAGTCTGCAGGAGTCAGCTATGTCAACTTGCTGTGTCCTGTCTTACAGTCTGCAGGAGTCAGCTATGTCAACTTGCTGTGTCCTGTCTTACAGTCTGCAGGAGTCAGCTATGTCAACTTGCTGTGTCCTGTCTTACAGTCTGCAGGAGTCAGCTATGTCAACTTGCTGTGTCCTGTCTTACAGTCTGCAGGAGTCAGCTATGTCAACTTCTGTTGTCCTGTCTTACAGTCTGCAGGAGTCAGCTATGTCAACTTCTGTCTGTCCTGTCTTACAGTCTGCAGGAGTCAGCTATGTTAACTTCTGTCTGTCCTGTCTTACAGTCTGCAGGAGTCAGCTGTGTCAACTTCTGTCTGTCCTGTCTTACAGTCTGCAGGAGTCAGCTATGTCAACTTGCTGTGTCCTGTCTTACAGTCTGCAGGAGTCAGCTATGTCAACTTGCTGTGTCCTGTCTTACAGTCTGCAGGAGATCAGCTATGTCAACTTGTTGTGTCCTTCAGTGTTGGTCCTCCTACAGTGTTGGTTGACTTGTGTCTGGCATCCTTTTCTCTTTCTCTCTCTTTTTCCTGTCCTGTCTGTCGTCCTGTCCTGTCCTGTCCTGTCCTGTGTCCTGTCCCTTCTCTGTGCCCCTCTAAGTCTGTCTATGTGTCTGATTCTCCTCTTTCTCTCTCTCTCTCTTTCTCTCTCTCCTCTCTCTCTCTCTCTC
>CM060318.1:89400586-89413086 GCA_030674155.1 Stramonita haemastoma | reverse complement strand
GTCTTCTGCCCTCTTGCCAGTAAACGTAGAGTGCAGCTTTGTCTTTGTCAGTCAGTCAGTCAGTCAGTTTATTTATTTATTTATTTATTTATTTATTTATTCTTTTATATCGAGGATAACAGAATAAGCAATCATGTGCTTTTTTTCATCCGGTCCCCGTGTGCATGCAGTTTTGTAAATATTGTCATCTGTTCCCACCGGCACACGATGGCCTACTCTTACGAAAAGCGGAACAGGATTTAACGTGTGCGCAAGATGTTCTGCGTGCGTTCGCACACGGGGCCTCGGTTTAAAGTCTCATCCGAAGGACTTTTGGGGAGAGTGGAGTCAGCACTGATGTTAACTCCAGGAAGAAAATTTCCTCAACCGGACTCGAACCCGGGTCTTCAAATTGCCAGCGCAATGTTCTGACCACTAGGCTATCTGCCCCCCTATCAGTCAGTCAGTCAGTCAGTCAGTCAGTCAGTCAGTCAGTCATCAGTCAGTCAGTCAGTCAGTCATGATGATGATGAGGATAATAACAATAACAACAATAATGATGATAACAAATTAGCTTTTTGCCATCCGTCTTGAACCAAACAGAAGTTTAATCAAAAGTTTTTTTTTCCTTTTACCTGTGAAGGTATCAAAGGGAGGAGGAATGGTGTAAAGAAAAACTAAACAGTCAGATTAAAATAGTGCCCCCACACGGAATTGTGCTTTATATATTTGGTATGTTTTAAACTCGACGAAACTTTCAGTAAGATTTATCTAGGAGTCAGTTTTTGTTTTAGGTTTTCCATTCGAAAAGTTACTTATTTCATTGGAGGTAAAACATTTTAGCGCCAGATTTTTTTTTTTTTTTTTTACATTATGGGAGAATAAATCTGGCATTCATTAGGGACGTTCTCTTCAGGGAGGCAGCTAGTTTCAAGTCTGTGGCCGAACTTTTCTCCATCCACTGGACCTTGAACAGTGGTCTGGGTACTAGTATTCCTGATGATATGATAAAACGAGGTTCCGTGTGCCACACCCATTCAGTGCAAGTAGAAAACCCACGGCAACAAGAGAGGTGTCCCAGGCTAAATTCTGTTGAGAAAAGCGAATATCAAAAGAAAAACAAATACACATAAAAACAAGAAATTTCGTTTGAAGAAGTGGCACTGTTCTTGTGGGACGCACACCTCTGGGGGAGCACAGGTAAAAAGTTTAAGGAGAAAAATCTGCAGACTTGAAGTGGGATACAATACAATACAAAACAAAACACTATAGCAGTACAACACTCTACAAGTCTGACAATTGCTCCAAGATGAAAACTTTTTTTGCTGTTGATCATTTCAATTCTGACACTAAACAGCTTTAAAATAGACTAAAACTGAATCTGAGTACCGGTCAAACTTCATAATGAAAGACTCTATTAAACAAACCCCCCTGATGAAACTGAAAGCCAAATCCCTCAGTGTAATGACACTCTGGTCTGTCGCCTAGACTCCACATAACTGAAAGCTGATAGCAGGTGACAGGGGCCACAAAACTTCTGGTACACAGTAGTAGCACTCTGTAACTTTTTCATACTGTAAAGTTCGTCTTTTCTTCCTCCCCTCTCCATAGTCTACCTTTCATGACTTTACCACACGCTTTTCTCACACCGACATCCTACATTGTCAGCATCACTGAGATCAGGGGGTCTGGGAGAGCTGCAGAAGATGGCAGAACTCAGCAGAGACAGAGAGAGAGGGCGAACCCTGGTGGCATTGCATTGAGCTCCTACCGACAACAGCGACGATGGAGACAGTTCCGATGTAGAGATGAAATGTTCTCCTCACTCGCAGACCACATTTTCTTAACCTACTTTTACCACACCTTTTGTTTTGGACGTCTGGAAAGGAAGGCTGCTTCATTTCTGGAGTTACATGACTTTCTCTCCTCAAGGCGTATGACTTTTGGTACTGCAGGGAGACATATAGACAGCTATATTATAGAGAGAGCACTGTTGTTGTTAAGGGAGATAGATGCTGTTCTCCTATTTCTCTCTCTCTCTCTCCCCCCCCCCCTCCCCCAAGCAAGAAACACGATGATGATGATTTACATTTCGTGCGCTTTTTCCCTATGAGAAATAAACAGTCCACATTTTATATGTACAAAACTGATTGGAGAGGTGCGTACGTGGGTGTTTTTTGGTCTGTTGGTTTGTTTGTGTTTCTGTCTGTCGGCCGGTATGTCTGTCTGTCTGTCTGTCTCTCTCTCTGTCTCTCTCTCTCTTTCCGTGTCTCTGTCTGCCTGTCTGTCTGTCTGTCTCTCATTGTCTGTCTCTCTCTCTGTCTCTGTCTGTCTGTCTGTCTCTGTCTGTCTCTGTCTGTCTCTGTCAGTCTGTCTGTCTGTCTGTCTCTGTCTGTCTGTCTGTCTCTTTTTCTCTCTCTCTTTTCTCTCTCTCTGTCTCTCTCTGTCTCTCTCTGTCTCTCTCTGTCTCTCTCCCTCCCTCCCTCCCTCTCTCTCTCTCTCTCTCTCTCTCTCTCTCTCTCTCTCTCTCTCTCTCTCTCTCTCTCTCTCTCTCTCTCTCTCTCTCTCTCTCTCTCTCTCTCTCTCTCTCTCTCTCTCTCTCTCTCGGAGGGCTCGAAGGGTGCAGATTCAAGAAAGACGTGTGGCATTTCTCCTCCAGTTTTTTGTGAAATTGTCAAGTCTACAGGGTGTGTATAATTGTAATTTTTTGCATAGATACGGACTGTTGGTGGCTTCTTCGTGTGAACTGATTGGAACGACATGATAACCAGTATGTGGTCAGTAATATACCATATTTAATCTTCATATACAATATAAACAAATTAAAAAAAAAAAAAAAAGTAAACAAAACTCAGCCTGCCGGCTGACCCGGAACAGTCGTGTGTGGGCTGCACGTGCGTGTATTTTGAAAGTTGTGAACCTTGCACACACACACACACACACACACACACACACACACACACACACACACACACACACACACACACACACACACACACACACACACACACACGTCCATGCGGAATTCCAAACATTTTGCCGATTTCGAACTTTGAACTTTGTGCTCTCCACTGTGTTTTAGAACTGATCATCACGTGCAGTATTGTGACATTGACATTGGCATTGTTTACACGCAGACACAGGCACCTAAAAGATGTCACAAGAAGGTTTTTCGCACCCTCAATTAAACATGCTACAGTTTATGGACTGGCGATTTGCTCACATACAGCAAGAGCTGCAACATCATACTGCCAGTATTAAAACCACCATTGAAGAGAAATTCAAAATATTAGACAACAGCATATCACACATTAAACGAGACATGAGTGAGTTGAAAGAAGTGGTTGAAGAAAACAGAGAGAACATAGAGGACATTATGGAAGACAGGCGCACAATTCTGGACAGACTGGACAAGCTGGAAAGAAATGTGCAAGTGATTGAACAAGATTCAAAAGCGTGCAATGTAGTGTTCTTTAACATAGAAGAACATCGATACGAGGACAGGGGTTCTACAACACAAATCATTGTAGACCTTCTGAACTCGTATAACCCAGCAACCTACTGGCATCAAGACGACATCGTCAAAGCATTCCGACTGGGGAAACCTCGGCAGCAAGGCAGTGAACCTCGACCAATCCTGGTGCAGTTCAGCAGGATGTCTGACAAAATGGCTGTGCTGGGAGATTCATATCTGAGAGATGACCTAAGAAAAAGTGGCATTAGTGTTGCTTCTGACCTCACCTCACGGCAAAAGGAGCTGATTGACTTCTATCGCAGCCAGGGCAAAATCGCCTACTTCTACAATGGAAGACTACAGGTCAAGGACAAACAAGAGCTAAGACCAAGGTTTCCTGTGGAGAAACGGATTATAGCAAGGTCAGCTCAGGAAACAGAAGATTGGCCTCATCTTCCTCACAACAGACAGAGAGGTCATGACAGAGGCTGGTCCAGCAAACAGTCAACTGGAAACTCTAGCAGGAGCCAGCCAGACAAAGTTTCCAGGGCACCTTCATTTCAACCAAAGGATGGCGAATTTGAAGTTACTCCACCAACCATCAGACGTCAGTGGCATTCCTACTCCAGTGGAGCCCTTCAAGAGAAGCGTGGGAACACTGTCTCCAGGAGCAATGCAGGGTATAGAAATACGTCCTATCCCAGAGACTCTGTTCATGCCAGGAATCCTCAAAGAAATTTTCATGAGGACTCTCACAGACCAGGTGTTCCAGCCCCTCAAGCATACAGGGAGGAGAAAACTGACTTTCCAGCACCTGAGCACAAGCGGTTTGTGTTTTTCAAAAACCAAAGCCACAATGGGACCACAGCAACCTTTGAAAGACTAAGACGTAACTCTGATTGTGGGTTAGTAAGGTGTCAAGATCAAAGCAAGAATATGGAAGAAACTGACATACATACAGTATGTGAGGCTACTGGAGAGTGTTGTAACAGTCACAATGACTCAAAGAAAAATGCAGAAAAGTGTGAAAGGGATGAAATTGAGGAAGACATTGAAGAAAATGACAGTTTTTCTCCCTTTCCCAGGGATGAAGAACAGAGAGGTGATGACAAAACCACAGACAGCAAGACTGAAGAAATACTGATGAGTGACATGGACACATTTCACCAACATGGTTTTGACAGACACGATCATGGACCTAACATTACAGACTCTGACCAAGACATAACGGTTAATGAGGCACAAAAACCTACTGATGTAGACCCTGACAGACCAAATGACACTGAAGACCAAAGTGACAGAGTAGACAGTGCAGAAAAATATGGTGACCATGAGGTCTCACTGGTAAAAAGCAATGGATGCAAAGTTGGTAAGGCAGTCCACAAACGATCAAACACAGGCAGTGGTAAAAAAGTAGACTCTCACAGAGAGACGGAGGCAACAGAGCAGAGCAAGGCAGGACCTGCAGGCCTGTGTAATGCCCAGCCATCAGGAGCAGGGAGGCAGCCAAGGCCTACAAGGCGTGCTGCCTCTCAGAAACAAGAAGCTCAGAGAACGCATGCAGAATCACGTAGGTCAGTGAGCCAGTCCAGCATCCTGGACTCTCTCAGGAGAGTTTCAGTGGGGGAACATCCCAATGAGAGTGGACTGGCCTCACAGGAGAAAAGGAAGCCTGCTAATTCTGGAGCCTCTATCTCCAAGAAATAGGACATTGGCCGGGCCACAGGAAGAACATCTACATATAAAGATAATACAAGCCAACTTTGTGGCTCAATTGATGAACCCGAAGAGAAGCAGCAACAACTATTTGTAAATAGTGCACATAAACAGCATATTGATTTCATAAATTACAACGTTAATGGCTTATTACAAAAGTTAGAAAATAATGATTTTGTTAACTTTCTTGTGATACATGATTTTGTATGTTTAACAGAAACGTTTATTAGATTTGATTTTGAATCAACACTTTTCAGTGATTTTGTTGTATTTACATCAAAGGCCAAGAAATTGTCCCATCAAGGCCGATATTCTGGAGGAGTGATTGTTATGGTGAGAAAGAAGTATGCCTGCTATGTTGATAAGGTTGATGTAAAATATGATAATATAGTTGTGCTTAACATTCAAAAGGATCTGTTGAAAACTAATAAAAATGTTCTGTTAATTTGTACTTATATACCTCCTTATGATTCTGTGTTTTGGAAACATCACCAAAAAGGCTATGGTATGGAAATGCTAGAGCAGTGCATATTGGACTTGCAAGAATTAAATGATGATTTTTATGTTCTATTAACAGGTGACTTGAATGCAAGAACAGCATGTGTGAACAATTCTTTTTCAGATGATGATTTTGATGGGGAGTTGAGAACAGAGTATGTCACAAGTGATTTTTCAAGAAGTTCACAAGATAAACAAACAAATGTCTTTGGCAATCAGCTGCTCGAAATATGCAATATGTTTGATTTTTTGATTTTGAATGGTCTGTGTCAACATGACTTTGATGATGGGTTTACATATATTTCATCCTCAGGAGCCAGCACTGTTGACTATTTTATTATGTCTTGTGAATGGTATGCATGTGTTGATATTGTAGCTGTAGATATAAAAAGTACTACAGAGTCAGATCATCTACCTGTTTTTATGAGAATTAATTTGAAAACTGATGTGACCAACCTAAGTGTTGAACAAGCAGACAAAGGGGATCAGAATGTTGTAGAAAAAATAGTTTGGAAAGATGATAAGAAAGAAGAATTTATTGAAATACTTAATAACCACACTATGCAGAATAAAATTATTAGTGCCTTAAATCTACTTGACAATGACATAGATGATGCTCTAAAGCTATTTACACAGTGTCTGAACGAGGCTAGTAGTTGTATGCTTACTAGACGTCATAACTTTCAGAATAAACGGTCAAAATGGTTCGATGATGAATGTCATCAGGTTAAAAAAGAGACAAGAAGAGCCTTGAATTTATTTAGAAAAACAAAAGGTGAAAACGATAGGCAAATTTATGTTACAGCACGGAAAAAGTATAGACAGTTATTAAAGGCCAAGCGCCAAACATTCAGAAAACAAAAGGTAGAGTTTCTAGCAAACAATAGTTCAAATTCAGCACTCTTCTGGAAAGAGCTCCGAAGTATGGGATGTGCTAACAGAGATAGAGTTATCAACAATATAAATTCTACTGAGTGGGTTAATTATTTCAAAGAAGTATTTCAAAGCAATGAAGCTATATTTAAAAATAGTATGCGTACAGAAGTAGATTTGTTAGAAGGAAATGAACATGAATTAAACAAAGAGATTACAAAAGAAGAAATAAATACAGCTATACATAAACTGAAATCTGGTAAGGCATGTGGGATTGATGAAATTACAGCAGAAATGCTAAAAAATGGAACTAGTGAAGCTAAACAGTTTATATTCAAGCTTTTTAATACTATCTTCAATAACGGTATATATCCACAAATGTGGTCTAAAGCCATTATTATTCCAATTTATAAAAAAGGGGATCCAGAGCAAGTAGACAATTATAGAGGAGTATCATTACTGAGTATCTTATCCAAATGCTATACTTCCATACTAAACACAAGATTGTATTCGTGGCTAGAAAACAATCACTTGATCTGTGAAAATCAAGCAGGTTTTAGGAAGAGATATTCTACAGTAGACCAGATTTTCAATTTATATTCAATTGTCCAAAAGTGTATGTCCAAGAAAGGTCAAAAACTGTATGTTGCTTTTGTTGACTTCAAAAAAGCCTTTGACTCCGTTTAAACATGATAAACTTTTGAACTGTATAAAACGCCAGGGATAAAGGGAAAGTTCCTTGCTTCACTCTCAGCCATGTATAGCTCTTTATTATCTTGTATCCGAATGAATAGCCAATTGTCAGATTTTTTTGAATGTCCAGTAGGAGTCAGGCAAGGTTGTGTTCTGAGCCCCACGTTGTTTTCAGTATTTATTAACCAGCTAGCTAATGATGTGAATGAAAAAGGAAAACACGGAGTTCAGTTATTACCCAATATCATAGATATTTTCATTTTGTTGTTTGCAGATGATGTTGCATTATTTTCAACAACCCAGGGGGTTGCAGCATCAATTAAACATTTTGAAAGACTGCTGTAATGATTTACAGTTAAGCGTAAACATTAATAAAACCAAGGTGATGGTCTTTAGGAAAGGGGGATATCTGTCTAAACAGGAACAATGGTATTACAATGGTATTAGGTTAGAAGTTGTAAATCAGTATTGCTATTTAGGGTTCAGTTTTACAACAAAGGTTAGCTGTAAATTAGGTACAGAGCATTTAGTTACGAAGGGAAGGAAGGAGGTGGTTCAGTTAAACAAAGTCTTTCACAGGTATAAAGAGATGAATGCTAGTACTTTCTTCAAGATTTTCGATACTAAGATTCAGCCAATTTTATTGTATTCATCAGAAATATGGGGCACAAACAGACTAGAACATATTGAAAAAATTCATTTGATGGCATGTAAAAGATTTTTAGGAGTACCTGTAAGAACGCCCAATAAGATGGTATATGGAGATTTAGGTAGATATCCACTTTATGTCAACTCATGTACAAGAACCATTAGATACTGGTTAAAACTATTGCAAATGGATCAGAATAGAATACCATATAATGCTTACTGCATGCTGTTAGAGTTAGATAGAAATGGTAAATACTGCTGGATTTCCAAAATAAGAGAAATTTTGTGTGAAACGGGTTTTAACATAGTTTGGATGCAACAAGGTGTTGGGGATGTAAAACTTTTCTTACGTATGTTTAAACAAAGATTAATAGATATGTTCATTCAAGAATGGGAGGGGACTATAAGAGATAAAGAGAGGTATGAAAATTACAGATCATTTAAAAGTATTTTTGTAAAAGAGGGGTATATAAACTCTATTGATGTCTACTGCTTTCGAGTCGCAATTACTCAAGCCAGATTTAATGTTCTACCCCTTAATAATAATGTATATAGATATAGTGAGAATAATCGAGAAAAAATGTGTCCCTTCTGTAAAACGAAAGTTGAAAATGAAGCTCACTTTTTATGGGAATGTTACGTATACCATGACTTGAGAGAAAGATTCCTAAGTAAATGTATCAATGTACCATTGCACGATCTGTTCAGTGGAACAAATGATGAGTACAGGCACAGTTTGTCTAGATATGTTTTTCATTCTATCAATAAAAGAAAGAAAATGCTAATTCAGGATGTATTTTGAAAACTTTTATGATTCGTTACGTAATTGATATGCATGATTTCCACAATTTTCCCTAGAAATTATGTTTCTGTGATTTGGTTTTGTTTCATGTTAGATTCATAATCATGATTTAGAATAATGTGTGTTTTTCTTCAGCATGAATCTATACCTTTTGTGCATTTGCCTTGCCTATGATACGAATGAACCCTTTGTTCCATCCCAAGCCCAAGAAATGTATTGTGGTCCATGGCCAATGTACATTAAATCAGTTCAGTGTTCAGTGTTCAGTTCTCTCTCTCTCTCTCTCTCTCTCTCTTCTTCTCTCTCTCTCTCTCTCTCTTCTCTCTCTCTCCTCTCTCCTCTCTCTCTCTCTCTCTCTCTCTCTCTTCTCACTCTCTCACTCTCTCTCATCAACTGAAACAAAACGTCAGCGTCTGACTCCACTTAACAGAAAGAAAGGGAGAGTACGGAAGAGAAAAAAACAGACAGAGAGGTCATGACAGAGGCTGGTCCAGCAAACAGTCAACTGGAAACTCTAGCAGGAGCCAGCCAGACAAAGTTTCCAGGGCACCTTCATTTCAACCAAAGGATGGCGAATTTGAAGTTACTCCACCAACCATCAGACGTCAGTGGCATTCCTACTCCAGTGGAGCCCTTCAAGAGAAGCGTGGGAACACTGTCTCCAGGAGCAATGCAGGGTATAGAAATACGTCCTATCCCAGAGACTCTGTTCATGCCAGGAATCCTCAAAGAAATTTTCATGAGGACTCTCACAGACCAGGTGTTCCAGCCCCTCAAGCATACAGGGAGGAGAAAACTGACTTTCCAGCACCTGAGCACAAGCGGTTTGTGTTTTTCAAAAACCAAAGCCACAATGGGACCACAGCAACCTTTGAAAGACTAAGACGTAACTCTGATTGTGGGTTAGTAAGGTGTCAAGATCAAAGCAAGAATATGGAAGAAACTGACATACATACAGTATGTGAGGCTACTGGAGAGTGTTGTAACAGTCACAATGACTCAAAGAAAAATGCAGAAAAGTGTGAAAGGGATGAAATTGAGGAAGACATTGAAGAAAATGACAGTTTTTCTCCCTTTCCCAGGGATGAAGAACAGAGAGGTGATGACAAAACCACAGACAGCAAGACTGAAGAAATACTGATGAGTGACATGGACACATTTCACCAACATGGTTTTGACAGACACGATCATGGACCTAACATTACAGACTCTGACCAAGACATAACGGTTAATGAGGCACAAAAACCTACTGATGTAGACCCTGACAGACCAAATGACACTGAAGACCAAAGTGACAGAGTAGACAGTGCAGAAAAATATGGTGACCATGAGGTCTCACTGGTAAAAAGCAATGGATGCAAAGTTGGTAAGGCAGTCCACAAACGATCAAACACAGGCAGTGGTAAAAAAGTAGACTCTCACAGAGAGACGGAGGCAACAGAGCAGAGCAAGGCAGGACCTGCAGGCCTGTGTAATGCCCAGCCATCAGGAGCAGGGAGGCAGCCAAGGCCTACAAGGCGTGCTGCCTCTCAGAAACAAGAAGCTCAGAGAACGCATGCAGAATCACGTAGGTCAGTGAGCCAGTCCAGCATCCTGGACTCTCTCAGGAGAGTTTCAGTGGGGGAACATCCCAATGAGAGTGGACTGGCCTCACAGGAGAAAAGGAAGCCTGCTAATTCTGGAGCCTCTATCTCCAAGAAATAGGACATTGGCCGGGCCACAGGAAGAACATCTACATATAAAGATAATACAAGCCAACTTTGTGGCTCAATTGATGAACCCGAAGAGAAGCAGCAACAACTATTTGTAAATAGTGCACATAAACAGCATATTGATTTCATAAATTACAACGTTAATGGCTTATTACAAAAGTTAGAAAATAATGATTTTGTTAACTTTCTTGTGATACATGATTTTGTATGTTTAACAGAAACGTTTATTAGATTTGATTTTGAATCAACACTTTTCAGTGATTTTGTTGTATTTACATCAAAGGCCAAGAAATTGTCCCATCAAGGCCGATATTCTGGAGGAGTGATTGTTATGGTGAGAAAGAAGTATGCCTGCTATGTTGATAAGGTTGATGTAAAATATGATAATATAGTTGTGCTTAACATTCAAAAGGATCTGTTGAAAACTAATAAAAATGTTCTGTTAATTTGTACTTATATACCTCCTTATGATTCTGTGTTTTGGAAACATCACCAAAAAGGCTATGGTATGGAAATGCTAGAGCAGTGCATATTGGACTTGCAAGAATTAAATGATGATTTTTATGTTCTATTAACAGGTGACTTGAATGCAAGAACAGCATGTGTGAACAATTCTTTTTCAGATGATGATTTTGATGGGGAGTTGAGAACAGAGTATGTCACAAGTGATTTTTCAAGAAGTTCACAAGATAAACAAACAAATGTCTTTGGCAATCAGCTGCTCGAAATATGCAATATGTTTGATTTTTTGATTTTGAATGGTCTGTGTCAACATGACTTTGATGATGGGTTTACATATATTTCATCCTCAGGAGCCAGCACTGTTGACTATTTTATTATGTCTTGTGAATGGTATGCATGTGTTGATATTGTAGCTGTAGATATAAAAAGTACTACAGAGTCAGATCATCTACCTGTTTTTATGAGAATTAATTTGAAAACTGATGTGACCAACCTAAGTGTTGAACAAGCAGACAAAGGGGATCAGAATGTTGTAGAAAAAATAGTTTGGAAAGATGATAAGAAAGAAGAATTTATTGAAATACTTAATAACCACACTATGCAGAATAAAATTATTAGTGCCTTAAATCTACTTGACAATGACATAGATGATGCTCTAAAGCTATTTACACAGTGTCTGAACGAGGCTAGTAGTTGTATGCTTACTAGACGTCATAACTTTCAGAATAAACGGTCAAAATGGTTCGATGATGAATGTCATCAGGTTAAAAAAGAGACAAGAAGAGCCTTGAATTTATTTAGAAAAACAAAAGGTGAAAACGATAGGCAAATTTATGTTACAGCACGGAAAAAAGTATAGACAGTTATTAAAGGCCAAGCGCCAAACATTCAGAAAACAAAAGGTAGAGTTTCTAGCAAACAATAGTTCAAATTCAGCACTCTTCTGGAAAGAGCTCCGAAGTATGGGATGTGCTAACAGAGATAGAGTTATCAACAATATAAATTCTACTGAGTGGGTTAATTATTTCAAAGAAGTATTTCAAAGCAATGAAGCTATATTTAAAAATAGTATGCGTACAGAAGTAGATTTGTTAGAAGGAAATGAACATGAATTAAACAAAGAGATTACAAAAGAAGAAATAAATACAGCTATACATAAACTGAAATCTGGTAAGGCATGTGGGATTGATGAAATTACAGCAGAAATGCTAAAAAATGGAACTAGTGAAGCTAAACAGTTTATATTCAAGCTTTTTAATACTATCTTCAATAACGGTATATATCCACAAATGTGGTCTAAAGCCATTATTATTCCAATTTATAAAAAAGGGGATCCAGAGCAAGTAGACAATTATAGAGGAGTATCATTACTGAGTATCTTATCCAAATGCTATACTTCCATACTAAACACAAGATTGTATTCGTGGCTAGAAAACAATCACTTGATCTGTGAAAATCAAGCAGGTTTTAGGAAGAGATATTCTACAGTAGACCAGATTTTCAATTTATATTCAATTGTCCAAAAGTGTATGTCCAAGAAAGGTCAAAAACTGTATGTTGCTTTTGTTGACTTCAAAAAAGCCTTTGACTCCGTTAAACATGATAAACTTTTGAACTGTATAAAACGCCAGGGGATAAAGGGAAAGTTCCTTGCTTCACTCTC
>CM060318.1:89388086-89393086 GCA_030674155.1 Stramonita haemastoma | reverse complement strand
TCCTTTCCATTCTTAGATTTCCATAGTATAGTATGTCGTTTCACTCAAGGCCAGTCCACTCTCTGATGTGTTCCCATCGTTTTCTCTGTCTGCCTCTTCGTCTCCCTCTTTGTACTGTTCCACGTAGGACAGTCAAATCAAAATTCAAAGTTCAAATTCAAAACACTTTATTTTCTCATAGACAGAGAAATTTAATCAGTTTTAAGCAATACATTCGCGCGCGCGCGCGCGCGCGTGCGTGTGTGTGTGTGTGTGTGTGTGTGTGTGTGTGTGTGTGTGTGTGTGTGTGTGTGTGTGTGTGTGTCTGTGTCTGTGTCTGTGTCTGTGACAGACAGACAAACAAACAGACAGACAGACAAAGGTTTATCTATTTATTCATTTCATTATTTATTCTTTTATATCGAGGATAATAGAATAAGCAATTATGCGCTTTATTTTTTTACATCCAGTCCCCTTGTGTATGTTTTTTTCTAAATTTTGTTATCTGTTTCCACCGGCACAGTGGCGTACTCTTATGAAAAGCGGAACAGGTTTTAATGTGTGCGCGAGATGATCTGCGTGCGTTTGCACACGGGGCCTCGGTTTGTAGTCTCTTCCGAAGGATTGATAGAGACGGGAAGAGCTGACTTCAAGCAAGACAGACCTGACTGAATGGAGGAGAGAGAGAGGAAGAGAGAGAGAGAGAGAGAGAGAGAGAGAGAGAGAGGAGAGAGAGAGAGAGAGAGAGAGAGAGAGAGAGAGACAGACAGAGACAGAGACGGAGAGAGAGAGGACAGACAGAGACAGACAGACAGACAGACAGACAGACAGAAAGATAGACAGACAGTACGGAGATAGAGAGAGGGAGAGGCAGATAGACAGACAAATTGACAGACCTAGGCAAGTGGCACCAATAGAGAAGATACAATAAGACAGACAGCGAAAGACAAAGCTGAGAAACCTGTGGCCGCCTCTGTCCTCTTCCATCTTCACTGTTTGTTGTTGTTGTTGTTGTTGTTGTTGTTGTTGTTTTCTTCTCCATGTTTTTAGCGCTTCCAATTTCCCATCCATCAGGGCTGCAAGCCACGCTGTAAATCCGGTAACAAATTACGCTGAAGCTTGCAGATGAATAATTAAAAGTAAACGATTCCAGAGACAAACAAATTAGGCCAGTTACTACCCTGCTGCCGCGTGTAAATGTGTCATCCTGTCATGGTCTCTTCAGGCGGGACAGCTCAGTGGTCAGAGCACTCGCTTTTCCTAAGCCATAGTTAAGCAGCATTGAGCGTGGTTACCAGTCGGATGGATGGCCGTTTGCGCGCCTAGGTTTTAATACAGTCCTTCAGTTCACCCAGCTGTAAATGGGTACCCGCCTCCATAGGGTCAGGAAAGGTAAAGCAGCGAGGGAGAGGAGATGGGCGCCACCCTCAATGTGCTGGGCCCTGGAGAAGCTGAGGTTTCTGATTCCTCGCTCCCCTACGACCACATAGGTTATAGGACACCTTTACCTTTTACCATGGTATCTTAGGGCAGCATCACACTAGCATAGTTCGCAGAACCATTCTCAGCCGAACCAGAATCGTACAACAGTGTGAATGTAGTGTTTGTGGCTTAAGGGCAGGCATTAAGGGAGAAGAGGGTAGGCATTGTTGATGTTGTTGTTGGTGGTGTTGTTGTTTTGTGGCGGTTGTTGTTTGATTTAAGCATCTTTAATCTTGAGGAAAAAAGAAATTCATTGCTGCACAAAGGAGTGCATAATAAGAGCGACAAGAGCAACAGTAATAAGCTTAGAGTTTATGTCATTTTTTTTTAGAGCTGATTCTGAGTTTTACTGAAAACTTATTGCCTGCTGACGTTAGCCATTTTACCGAGAATCAGTTTTTTTCTTTCAGGTATTCAACAACGAGTGCTACTCCTGATCTTTTATTGGCAATGTGGAGACGTTTATGGACTTCACTACAGATTAAACTGTTTTAATTCAAGTTGAACGTCTACTTCGCATCCACTTAAACAGTTTCTCCAGAAGAGACGCTTATTGCATCATAGAAGACTTTCTGTCAAGCATGAGGGACATGGTATTTCATCAGTATAAATAAAGCAAATCAAGCTAGAAAACAAAAAGCGAATTTCAAACTAAGAACTACAGGAGATAATTTAAGGCTATTATTTAAACGACTGTCTCGAGTAAAAAAACAAAACAAAAAACAACCACACATACACACACACACACATACACACACACACACACACACACACACACACACACACACACACACACACACACACACCACACACACACATACACACACATACACACACACACACACACACACACACATACACACACACATACACACACACGCACACACATACACCACACATACACACACACACACACACACACACATACACACAAGGAAGGATAGCTATATCTGCTCTCCCCCTTGTCCAGTCTTTAACACTTTCAGATATTGGCATCTTCCCAGGAAAGTATTGGACATTAACTTGAGATACAGTCAGATGATAACACTGGACATTTAGATACAATTAGATGATAACACTGGACATTAACTTGAAATACAACTAGATGATAACACTGGACATTTAGATACAATTAGATGATAACACTGGACATTAACTTGAAATACAACTAGATGATAACACTGGACATTTAGATACAATTAGATGATAACACTGGACATTTAGATACAATTAGATGATAACACTGGACATTCAGATACAATTAAATGATACCACTGGACATTCAGATACAATTAAATTCAGATACAATTAGATGATAACACTGGACATTCAGATACAATTAGATGATAACACTGGACATTCAGAGGACTTGGCTTGTGTTTACAGTTGCTAGTGGACTTTTTTTTATTTGTTGGAACACATTCTCTTCAGACGTTTACTTTTAACATTGCACTGCTCAACCTGTTTCCAGACTAGATCCTGAGTGTTGGAACATGTCAAGGAATATCTTAAATGATTATAGTGTTAAATATATTCGAAAGAATGAAAGTACATGTCACATCAGCTTTTCTGGATGGTGCCAAAGACATGTGAACAAGTGTGTGTGATCTGGCAGAGGTGTAGTTTATGGACTTGTTTACAAAACGCTGCGCATAGAGCTGTTGTTGTCGGACTTTGTTGAGAAAGTTTGAGACTTTTGCCAATTAGCCTGTCTCAGTCTGAACTTTCCGAAAGATTTCTACAAGGAACCCAGGTTGCCTTGGAGTGCCTTCAAACAGCTGTGTGGTGTGGAGGAAAAGGTTGATGTTGATACTGCCTCTCCCCTCTGTTTACTGCTTTCACTTTAAATGTAGTGTTTCCTCCTAGGAAATTATGCTTTCTTCCTGTCTATCAGCAACTCCATTCTGGATGTTGCAAAGTGGAGGAAGCTGGCCTACGCTGTCGTAAGCGTCGAGCTTCACTGGCTTTGCAAAGAGGATCTTAATAGGACAACTGAGTAATGCCTGCATTAAGATAGGCGCGTTCAAACTTCCGAGATGGTGCATAAACACAACACCCGAGTCAAAGTAATTTATTAAAAAAAACTTTTTATCATAAAAACGAAACACACACATACACACACAAACAAACAAACACACACACACACACACACACACACACACACACACACACACACACACACACACACACACACACACACACACATACACACACACACACACACATATATATATAATATATATATATATATATATATAATACATAACATACATAACATACATACATACATACATACATACGTACATACGTACATACGTACATACGTACATACATACATACTACATACATACATACATACATACATACATACATACATACATATACGCACGCACGCACGCACACACACACACACACACACACACACACACACACACACACACACACACACACACGCACGCACGCACGCAACGCACGCACGCACGCACGCGCGCGCGCGTTAAAGGAATTTGAACACACACACACACACACACACACACACACCACACACACACACACACACACACACACACACACACACACACCACACACACACACACACACACCACACCACAGTAAATACACATACATCGCGCGTGCCAGAAAAAAACAACAAAGAACAGAAAAAAGCAAACATTCAGCCAATCTGACAAGAACACACTGACATATTTCCCTTATGACAGCATCCACTGTCAAGTGTATACCGAACAAGACCACAAAGCAATCTGCTCTGAACACTACACCCAGACCCTTCAGACAGGAGAGAAAGAAGGAAGGAAGGACGGCAATGGGAAAAACAAAAAGTTGGAGGCATGAGAAAAGAGTTGCAGGAAAGTTGAAGTTGTATTGCAGCGTGCAGAAGATGACAGTACATTATTCCTTCCTTTGGAAGATCGATCTTTTTTCTTTTCCTTGATTGAAAGATGCATCAGTTTAGCTTATACTTACATAGACACAAACACAGAGACGGATAGATAGATAGACAGACAGCCAGCCAGCCAGACAGATAAGTTAATAGATAAACGCAAGCATGCACGCTCGCAAGTATGCATGCTCGCACGCACACGCGCACAAACAACGCTCAGACATACATGGAAGATGGAAACCAACACAGACAGGAAGTTGTAGGCCTGTAGTGACGGCAGTTGGCAACTTCATAAGGAATGGCCTCCTCTTTCGAAAGGCAGAACGGGTTTTAAGGTGTACTTCAGATACTCCTTTGTTTGCACTTGGGATATCAATTTATTGTTTCATTTGAAAGACATTGAGGGAATAGAGTCAGTACTGATAGCAATTCCCAGGGAAACCCCCTTGAACAAGTGTCTTAGTGATCCCGGGCTGTTCAATCGCAAGCACAACGCTTTAATCTCTACACGATCCGGCACCTATCGGACACTGCAGGAATCCAACCTTTTTCCTCATCCGCTAGACTTTGAGTGATGCTCTGTGTGCTAGTCTTTTGGGCGAAAATATATACCAAGGTCCAGTGGGCAGCACATCCT
>CM060318.1:89368086-89383086 GCA_030674155.1 Stramonita haemastoma | reverse complement strand
AATCAAAAGGATTATCCAAAAAGAGCTAGGAATATCTCTTTTTTGCAGCCAATAAGAAATTATACTGAAGACCTTTTGAAGGAAAATAATATCGATATATCAAACATTCCAGTTTTACCAGTAGTTCCCCAGATTCCACCATGGGAACATCAATATGCAAATTTTGATATTGACTACACAGAAACAAAAAAAGGACACTAATCAAAACCTACTCAAAACTGAGGTTCAAAATCATATAAATTGTCAGTATTTAAACCACTTGAAAGTATACACGGACGGATCTGTCTTAGAATCGGGCATGTGCGGGGCTGCATTCGTTATACCCGACTTAAAAGTAAAAAGACCTTTTTGTATTGGAAAAGGTTTTACAATATTCACTTCTGAATTGTTCGCAATTCTTATGGCGCTAAATTATATTTCAAATATTTCTCTTGCAATTTACAATGTCCTTTTTTGTGTTGATTCAAAATCAGTTTTACTGGCTTTAAAACATTGGGACTCTAAACTGAGAAATGATGTTATTTTTGAAATCAAGTTCCTTGTGCATTCTCTTGCTTCTAAAGGTATTGGGATAACATTTTGCTGGGTGCCATCACATTGCGGTCTTTACTGGAATGAATTGGTAGATTCTCTGGCAAAACGCGGTGCTTCAGAATGTACAAGTGACATAATGATTAATAGTATAGGTCTGCGTTTATCTTCATTTGAAATTATTTCAATTCTTGCAAACTCTGTATATTCAAAGTTTTTTAGATTTCACTTAAATCGTTTGTGTTGCCCACGAAATATAGAAATTATAATTCATAAATTACGTCTAAATGCTTGGAAAACTAAATATTCAAAAGATGTTTTCTGTACTTGTTCTGCTATTTTATCAGTCCACCATATACTGTTTGATTGCCCTGTGCTCATTGCCTCGTATAAAAGCAAAGGGATAGATCTAAGGGAAAAATACGGAAATTTCCAAAGTGTTCTGTATGATTCCGAGTCGCATGTCCTAATATCAGTTGCAGCAAGTATTTGCCAGTCACCAGTAGGTCAGTTACTATAAATGAAATTGTATAAACTTATCATCATCCATTATTTTCTTTATCCTTTCACTTTTTCCCCTCATCCCCTTTTCAGTGCATTCTTAACGTGAATGTACCATTGTCTAAGTCACCTTGTAGTGAACGGACATTAAACCAATGAGAAGAAGAAGAAGAACACACACACACACACACACACACACACACACACACACACACACACACACACACATATATATATATATATATATATATATATATATATATATATATATATATATATATATATATATATATATATATAAATTATATATATACATAATTATATATCCTACACAGAGGCTTCACGCAGATTTAGCAACACGTTCACTGCACTTGATCCAATGAAAACACGTCTTGTGATGACTTCAGTGTGGTCCTTGGCCTAAAAGAAAATAAAACCAAAACAAAAAACAAAAACAAAAAACCCACCAAAAAACAAAAACAAAAAAGCACACAAAAAACCAAAAACAGAAATAACCCAAGGAAATAAACCAGTTTTGATCATTCATCCTCCCGCGGGGATGCCGGGGGTTCTGTCAGGAAAAGTAGCACCCCCGCTTTCTGGAGATTCTCTCCTAGAACTTTCCCCTTTTCTATCATTCTCTTTGTGTCTATCTTTTCTCCTACCTTTCTCCTTTACAAAACTGCATACAGACGTGGACTGGTTGTAAAAAAAACACCCACAGAAGTGCTTATTCCATTATCCTCGATATTAACGAATAAAAAAAAAAAATATGCTTATTATTTTCTGCCTATCCAGGCCATTGTCCTGCCTTTGCTTTCCAGCAAATCTGAAATCTTTCCTTATGAACATTTTAACGAGCTGCTGTGAAGTCAGAACATGTCGGGTGAGGCGAGAGGGCAGATTTTCTGCAGGATTATAATTATACAAGTGCAGGAGAAGACTAGGCATTACGTATTCTACCCAATAATTATGGTCGCGTTTTATCTCCATGGTTACATAGGAAACAAGAATACGGTGCGTCTCTTTCAGTTGGATTTTGTCTGAAACTTCAAGTATATGGTTTTGTTTTGTTTAAGATACTATCAACTTAGTTGCTGCTTTTTTGTTCTGAGACTTGTCCGATATGAACACCCCGGGAATCACCCAGAATATGAATTCTTATCCTACTCCTCACACCCTGAGAAATGTAGGTGTGAGGTTGTTTTCAGATACTTTGTTATAATTATTTGGTAGCCATAATTAATCCAGCTTCAGGATTTCTCCTTTGAAGGAGTGTACAGGTTGTTATTCTCAGAACTTGTCATGGATAATTACAACATTGAACAGAATATGTTGAAATATTACAATTATTTTATTTGTTAGTTAGTTATTTTTTTTTTTATACCACTTTATGTTACAGCAGATTTCTCTGCGTGAAATTCGGGCTGCTCTCCCCAGGGAGAGCGCGTCGCCACAAGTGCAGCGCCTACCCATTATCTTATTTTTTCATGAGGGATGGTGTCTAAACACAACACCTGTGTGCATGCTGCTTTTTAAAAAATTATTTTGTCATCCGCTCCTACCGGCACACGATGGCCTGCTCTTCCGAAAGGCGGAACGGGATTTTAATGTGTGCGCAAGATGTTCTGCGTGCGTACGCACAAGGGCCTGGGTTTCTAGTCTCATCCGAATGACTTTGACATTCAGTTCGATTTTTTCGTCAAACTGGGAAGAAAGGGCGAGGCTGGGTACGAACCCAGAAACTCACGGTTTACATATTGGCAGGTGAACGTCTTAACCATCCTGCCACCGTCCTGCCATTTTGTGTAGGTTCTGACGCTTTGGTTATATTGATCACGTGGGATGGATTCCGATGCACATTCTTATCATTTTAAGTTTGTCAGCTTGTTCTTTGAATACATTCATCAATGAAAGGAATGGAAACGTCTTCATTTTTCTGACCGCAGCAAAAGTATGGGGGAAGTAGACAGAGCTAGAGGGAAAGACTTCTTCGTGTTCTTGTTTTTGTTCTTCATGTTGTTCTTGTTCTTCTTTGAATGTTCGGACCGCAACAATAATTGGTGTCTGTCATTTATGCGAAAATGCGTTGCACTGCCCTTAAGCGCACTTGGTGGATATATGCAAGAGAATTATAATGTGTATGTTCGCTTGTCGTTCAAATATAAAGCATTTCAAAACTGCACTATATTTCTATCCTTTGTTAACTTCACCTATTATTTACTTTCTTTATTTTCTCACCGAGTTGTTTCTTCCTCTCCTTGGGCCTACTTCATTTCTTTCCTTTTCCTTTTTATTGCTGGGTATCTTAGTTGTTTTTTTCTGAAGACAGTTCTGTCATAGCACGCGTGTACAGCTCTACATGCTCTCCCTTTTCTCTCCATTCTTTCTATCTGTTTGTATAATTATTCTTATTTCTCTTTCTTTGTGTCTTTTTGTCGGTTTTGCTTTTATAGCCTTTTTTTTTTCTTTCAGTTGATCATCACACTAACAGGTTCAGGCAAGGTCAGTCTGTTAGCGCATTATTTTTGCCTGTCAAAACACACATGGTTCTAATACAATCTTGGTCTCGCGGTTTCTAGTGTAGCCTCCAGGGTTGATTAATTTTTGTTTCATCGCTTCCTCTCTGCTTCCTCGTCTTTGCATTTCTGCTCTGTTTATCCTGGCTTTGTTGTTGGGCTTTTTATGATTTTGTTACAGGAGAGAGGCCCAAAACAGGGCAAGTAGGGTCGGCTTTGTCACTGTTGACTTTTCATCAAAAAAAGAATCTGTATGGAATTCATTTTCAAACTATGTATTCGGGAGGGACATATTCCATTAAAGATGTGTTTTTTTATGGGTCTGATAAGGTGTGAGTATGCTAGAGCTGTGAAAAAGTTTACACCTGATTTTCCCAGAATGTGAAATCGCTGTGTCAATTAGAACACCCATAACTTTGTCATTTGTAGAGGTAGAATAATAACTAATACATCAAAATAAAAGTGACAATCTGTTTATTTAAGAAAAATTAGCAGCTCAATTTGAACCATTTATACCTTAAGAGTCCTTTTGTAAAAACAGGTCGCATTGATGGTCACATTTGTTTTCAACTCCTGGTATTTGTGATGTTTGCAAAGGAATGGAGGCACCCTTTTTTCTCTGATATATATAAGTATAATGTATAATATATGTATATAAACATATATATAATAGTAATGTATACACTATAACCTATTGCAAGGTCACTGGTGCTGTTTACTTCAAAAGCAGTTCAGAAAGAAGTTCAAGGCAATGGCTGCAGTCAGGCAAAACTCTTTGTTCCCACATGTTCTTTTTTTCAAATACGTTTTTGAACGAATCATGTCTGATTCATTAGAACATCGTGAAAGAGCAGTCAGCATTGAAAGCAGAAAACTCATCAATCTACTTTTTAATGACACTGTAGCATTGCAGGGACACAGAAATTGATTAAGTGGTGGGATGCACAGACAAAACCTTAACTGTAGAATTATGGTGTGAAAGTAACTACTTTAAAGACCAAGCTGATGACCAGAAAAATCAAGGGCTGCGGTGATAAACTGAATACAGGCCATAGCTTCAAACACCTAGGAGAAAATTTAGTTGGAACACACCAAGGATAAAAAAATACTGTACAGCCTTGCATGAATGTAAGGGCACTGGCACTGCTAAACCAAATGTATTGACACAAGCATCATGTTCATCTCAAACACCAGACCGACGCACTCTTTGTGTTATCTCAATATTCCTGTGGGCCTGATGTCTTGGACTTTGACAGCAGGCCAGGAGAAGGAGACAGATCATTACGATGAGAAGCCATTGCAGCTCCTGGGCGTATGCCGCCTACAAAGATCATGTCAAAGATCATGTCAAAGATCATATCAAAGAGCATATCAAAGAGCATTTATCACCAGCGGAGAGGAGAGAAAGCGAATGGGGCAAGTCCTCATACCCATGAAGACCTCTTGGTCACAGTGAAGAGCCACAAACTGAAGTATTGCAGGCATGTCTCATGATCAACAGTGCTTACCACAACAGTCCTGTATTGCATAGTACAATGAGGGAGAATGGGAGAAAAACAGAGAGGAAGGCGGGAAGAGGCCGCTCACTAACTACTGAATGAACAGGCTTGTGGCTGAGTGAAGACTAAGACAGGTAGAGGATAGAGAACATTAATGATTATGCAGAGGGCTGGTTTTCAAATCACCCGTGGTGTTCTTATGGTTGAGAAGACTAAAGGTTATGTTAGGTCTGCTTTTGGATCAGCTATTTACTGCTCTTTCTCTGAGCTTGATTAAGGAGAGGATTACCTCAACCTTGAGTCAAGAACAAGCTGAGTAAACTCTCCCAGGACCGTCCTCACAGGTGAGCCGGTCCACTCAGCTGGCAGTCTGATGTGGCAACAGTTCACTGCCCTTGGCCACTGGGCCAATGAAAACAGTCCTGTGGTGCCTTGAACACCTTGACCAAAGTAGAACAAAACAGAAAAGTTGGTTCCCTCACGGAGAAGCAAGAGCGTGCATCTGTGTCAGCTGGTTCTGGCACTTGAAGCAAGGTAGGGTATATTGTTTAGGACTGTATGGGGAGGATTATAAGATAGGGTATTATTGTTTAGGACTGTATGGGGAGGATTATAAGATAGGGTATTATTGTTTAGGACTGTATGGGGAGGATTATAAGAAAAGGTATTATTGTTTAGGACTGTATAGGGAGGATTATAAGATAGGGTATTATTGTTTAGGACTGTATAGGGAGGATTATAAGATAGGGTATTATTGTTTAGGACTGTATAGGGAGGATTATAAGATAGGGTATTATTGTTTAGGACTGTATAGGGAGGATTATAAGATAGGGTATTATTGTTTAGGACTGTATAGGGAGGATTATAAGATAGGGTATTATTGTTTAGGACTGTATAGGGAGGATTATAAGATAGGGTATTATTGTTTAGGACTGTATAGGGAGGATTATAAGATAGGGTATTATTGTTTAGGACTGTATAGGGAGGATTATAAGATAGGGTATTATTGTTTAGGACTGTATAGGGAGGATTATAAGATAGGGTATTATTGTTTAGGACTGTATAGGGAGGATTATAAGATAGGGTATTATTGTTTAGGACTGTATAGGGAGGATTATAAGATAGGGTATTATTGTTTAGGACTGTATAGGGAGGATTATAAGATAGGGTATTATTGTTTAGGACTGTATAGGGAGGATTATAAGATAGGGTATTATTGTTTAGGACTGTATAGGGAGGATTATAAGATAGGGTATTATTGTTTAGGACTGTATAGGGAGGATTATAAGATAGGGTATTATTGTTTAGGACTGTATCCAGAGGATTATGATACACCCTCCTGCTGTTGTTAACCTTTTAAATGCAATCAACAGTTGTTGTTGTTGTTTTGGGGGGGTTCTTTGCTTGTTTGGTTGTTATAACAGCTGCTGTTGCTTTGGGGGGATGGGCGGCGTCAGTCATGGTTTTAAACAATGGTAAAATACTTGCTACCTTTTGCTGACCACTGCTGAAGTGTAGGAGAACTAGGCAATGCAAAAGCTTGAATCAAATGGGGAGGTTTTTGTTCTTGGTGACTGCATGGAGATAAAAAATATATAGCCTGCATACACGCTTAGCAATCCAAGGTAAAGATTGTCTCCAAATCCTGTGTTCCTTTTTGAGGTGAACTTTCTGTTATTCTTTATTTCACTTATATGTTTGTTATCCTCTCTGCTTTACACTTTATCATTATTGTTTCTTCTGTTAATGTTTTTGCTTTTTGTTGACTTTCTTGTCTTTGCCACGTACAGTTTTGTCATGTTATGCATACCTTTTGTAGTTTTTGTAAGAATGTTCTCGTGGTATGCCTTGCTTGCTACTTTGAATGTTCTGCTTTTGTTCTGTTCTTTTATATATATATATATATATTTTACTTATTTCGTTATTCTTTCTTTCTTTTTTCTAATACTTTTTTTCTTTCTTTCTTTTCTTTCTTTCTTTTTTCCTTTTCTTTCTTTCTTTCTTTCTCTTTTTTTCTTTCTTTCTTTCTTTTTTTCTTTCTTTCTTTCTTTCTTTCTTTCTTTCTTTCTTTCTTCTTCTTTTTCTTCTCTTCTTTCTTTCTTATTTTCTTTCTTTCTTTTTTTTTTTGGGTGATATTTAGCCGTATTTTACCCTTTTTATCTATCTGTATGTCTGTTTGTCTATCTGACCTTCTTTGTTTCTTTATTTCTTGTATGTACCTTTCCTCACCGTCCATTTGTTTTTCTGTATCCATTCCACAGGTTCAGATACGGTCAAGCTGTCAGTGAACTATTTTCGTCTGTCAAAACACACATGCTTCTCATACAATCCAGATACTGTGGACCTCTGGGTGGCATTATCTGTCTTTCTACTTTTCCACTTTTATACCTCCTCCTCCTCCTCCTCTCTCTCTCTCTCTCTCTCCTCCTCTCTCTCCCTCTCTCTCTCCTCTCTCTCTCTCTCTCTCTCTCTCTCTCTCCTCTCTCTCTCTCTCTCTCTCTCTCTCTCTCTCTCTCTCTCTTTAGCATGTTTATCTTGGCGTTGTTTCAAATAGTATTGCTGGCTGAAATACTCTGGCCCTACGTCTGTTTATTGTCGAGTAAAACTGTTGATACAGCACATTGGTGATTGGTGATTCGTCACAGTAACGATTGCTGACGCAGCACTGTGGTGATTGGTGATACATCACTGTAATGATTATTGACACAGCAATTGGTGATTGGTGATACATCACTGTAATGATTACTGACACAGCAATTGGTGATTGATGATACATCACTGTAATGATTACTGACACAGCAATTGGTGATTGGTGATACATCACTGTAATGATTACTGACACAAGCAATTGGTGATTGGTGATACATCACTGTAATGATCACTGACACAGCAATTGGTGATTGACGATTAATCACTGTAATAATTGATGATACATCACTGTAATTGATTTGATGATACATCACTGTAATGATTATTGACACAGCACTGTGCTGATTGGTGATTCATCACTATAATGATTATTGACACAGCAATTGGTGATTGGTGATACATCACTGTAATGATTATTGACACAGCAATTGGTGATTGGTGATACATCACTGTAATGATTACTGACACAGCAATTGGTGATTGACGATTCATCACTGTAGTGATTGATAATATATCACTATAATGATTGATGATACATCACTAATGATTGATGATACATCACTATAATGAATGGTGATACATCACCACAATGATTGATGATACATCACTATAACGATTAGCGATACGTCATTTTGATGATTGATGATACATCACTGTAATGATCGTGATACATCACCTTAATGATTAATGATACATCATTATAATGATAGATAATACATCAGTATAATGATTGGTGATGCATCATAATAATGAATGGTGATGTATCAGTATAATGCTTGGTGATATAACACTGTGATGATCGGTGATACATCACTACAATAATTGTTGAAACATTACTCTAATAACTGATGGCACATCACTGCAAAACTGAGAACGCAGAAGCCATCTTCCTCCTCGGTCATTGACTCTCCGAGGAGTTGCAGGAATGCTGTACTCAAAATTTATTCTCAAGTTTTTTTGTGTTCCATTTATTTAGATGGCAGGCGTGAAACTCATGTCTGTGATAGAAAGTTCCTATCGTTGCTGTCCAGTATTGTTGATTCACAATTTTGTTTGTTTTTTTGTTGGTGGTGGTTTATTTGGTTTCTCTTTTTTGTTTGGTTTGATGGATTTGTTTCTATGTTTTGTTGAGAGAGAGAGAGAGAGAGAGAGAGAGAGAAGAGAGAGAGAGAGAGGAGAGAGAGAGAGAGAGAGAGAGAAGATTGAGATTGCGCGCGTGCGCGTGCGCGCGCGCGCGCGGTGTGGTGTGTGTGTGTGTGGCGCGCGCGCGCGCGCATGTATGTATGTGTATGTATAATTATATATATGTTATGATAATCACCATATATATATATATATATATATATATATATATATATTATATATATATATATATATATATATAATATATTTTTTATAAATGTGTGTGTGTGTGTGTGTGTGTGTGTGTGTGTGTGTGTTAAGTTGACTTGTGCATGTTGGTTGATTGACTGGCTGGTAGGTTTTTAATTTCTTTCTTTCTTTCTTTCTTTCTTTCTTCTTCTTTCTTTCTTTTTTCCTTCTTTCTTTCTTCCTTTGTGTTTGTCTGATTGTTTGTTTTATTTTCTCACTTTGTCCCACTGTATTATAACAAATCTCTGGAGAACTAGTTCAGGAAGGACAGAAACCACACATTTCATCAACGTAAACAGCGCTCAAACTTAGTTTGCTTGGGAGTTTTGTTGTCGATAGTTTTGTTTCATTTTTGTCTTTTTTTCATTGATTGTGTTTTTGTTTTTGATTTTGTTTCGTATATTGCTATTCTATTTGTTTTTCTGGTTTGATTTTGCTAGTCTATTTTTCTGTTGGTGGGTGTTTTATTTTGCTTTCATTTTGTTTGGTTATGTCTACATGCTTATCTGAGTCAATGAATAGTGTAGCACAATTTTGTCTACCAAACACTTTTCAAAAGAAAATGATAAAAAACATGAATCTAAATGAAGTCTCTCCCCGAAGCTAGAATGTGGCTACCTTGATGGTGGGCAAAACACGGTCGCATACACAAGTGTTCACCATTGGCAAACCTCTGAGCTCTAGCGGAGAAACTACAGACAAAAGCCTGACTGGAGCTATGGACGAGTGGTTAACACTGTTTGACTTCAATCCCTCCAGTCCATGAAGTCGCAGGTTCGAATCTCGGCGTCGTCTGGTGATTTAAAAGTGGGAACTTTTACATCTCCCAGATCAACTTCAAAAGCAGACCTACCAGTACTTTAATTTTCTTTGCATACATATACACAGGCAGAAATCATTACAGAAGATCCCACAATTGACGACAGCTTTTGGTGGATTACGGGAACATAAACACACCAGTAGGCAGCCTGTACAATGAAAGCAGCTACTCTCAAGTCGAAAGGTGTGGGCTGAGGCCAGCAGGCAGACCTCCTGCAGAATGACAAGCACTGGAGAAAATCAGGCACTACGCTTCCCGTCCAGAGAGAGAGAGAGAGAGAGAGAGAGAGAGAGAGAGAGAGAGAGAGAGAGAGAGAGAGAGAGAGAGAGAGAGAGAGAGAGAGATCTCAGACAGAAGGATTTCTTATCCATTTGCATAATCCAGTTTTCTTGCTTTCGAGCTGACAAGATAAAAGAAGAGGCCAAAGTGGCAGACGATGAACAAAGAAATAGTACAAAGAAAAGAAACAGCAAAACTCCAACACACACGACTATGTGACAAGACTGAGAGATGGGAGAAGAATGCCTGTAGACAAGACCTCAGTGTCAATTTCCACAGGAGCTCTGGACTGTTTTAGGCACAAGGTTTCCCAGCCAAAGTGGCAGTGTCGCTAATTCCCGGCCTGCTGTCCTAGTGAAGTTGTCTGAAGGGCACCAGTAGCTCAGTGGTTAGACAGTCTGTGCATTGTAACCTGAAGTGTTCTTAGAGTGATGGTTAGAGTCGCCGTTATGATGTCTGATGAAGTGGATTTCCAATCACTCCTCCCTCTATCCTCGCCCAAGCTAGTACAGGTTCGGACTCAAGTCCCTTATCTGTTAGATGTCATCATAAACAGAGGCCATGTGTGTGTGTGCAAATTTAAGAATCACACATCGGACACATGTCACTCCTCTAAAGAGCTGCCGGGGTGGGGGGGGGTCTGTAGGTATAGAAAGCAGCATCCCCACCTTCTGGAAATTCCGCGCTAGGAATTCCTTTTCAATCCGCCTCCTTCGTTCTGCCTTGTTCCTTGTCTTCCTGTCCCCTCCTTGCTGTCTGCCTTCTACCTTCTTGGTCCATTCTCCTGCCTTTTTCCGGAATGGCTGAAGGTAGAACAATTCTCTCCTAAACCAAAGTCCGATATGCTGGGCCTGAGTTGTCAGGCGCTTACAGGTAGCACAGCGCATTTCCGCTCATAACAGACAACACTAATTGCTGAGTGCTGCACAAAAAAGAAGAAAAGTAAGCCAGCTACAGTTGGTCATAACTATGAAAAACACCAGCATAACCATTCAGCAAGCAATATACTTGCTGGATAAGAACTTTCAGCAAAATGTGACTCGCTCAATGCATACTCTATGAAAGTGCTGGCATTTCTATTGTTTTGTATAGTACTTCACTTTAAGTCACGGCAGATTTCTCAGCGTGAAATTCGGGCTACTCTCCCTGGGGAAAGCGCGTCACCACAAGAGCAGCGCCACCCATTTTTATCCTGTCTGCAACTGTACAGGTTTCCCTATCATAGTGGCTTTTTTCTACAGAAATTTGTCAGAGACAAATCTCCTGTTGCTGGAGGTTCTTCTACGTGCGCTAAATGTGTATGGACTGTGACTGCTCAGATTGTTAAGTAAAGTGAAGTAAAGAAGTTACCTGCTACAATCTTTGAAGGAACCTTTGATAATAATTTTTTAAACAAAAATACTCCACAAAAAACGAAGACTATGTTGACACAAAAACACACCAAAATAAGAAAACAAAAATTTCACAGGATCTTAAAATGCTAATGATCAAGAAATCAACAAACCCTAACACTTGATTTTCTCTGTCTCTCTGTCTGTCCGTCTCTCTGTCTCCCTCATCTGTCTGTCTGTCTGTCTCACTCTCTCCACCATCCTGACATATGTTTTTGTTTCCCACATGCTACATCAAACAGAAATCATGACCTTGAAGCTAGGTCATGAAATAAAAGACAAATCATATGACTACCCTAAGCTCGCATTCCAGTCAAGCCACACACATCTCGCCCTGAAGCCAAAATAAATAATTTCTGTATAGCAGTTCTTTACAATCTGACAGGCCAAAATACACACAAGTTTCTGTCTTACCAAGAAACAAAATGAACGCACACACACACTTCTGCTTCAGTGCCCAACGTGCATGCATGCTCAATTCATCGTCCCCCCCTCCCAAACAAAAAAAAAAAAAACACAAGAAAAATAATGATCAACCGTAAAACTCTGACTTGCACATTCCTTCTACTGTACGTACCGGTAGCTTCTGCAGCTGTACTGAGGTGTGTCTGATGTACTGAGGTGTGTCTGATGTACTGAGGTGTGTCTGATGTACTGAGGTGTGTCTGATGTACTGAGGTGTGTCTGATGTACTGAGGTGTGTCTGATGTACTGAGGTGTGTCTGATGTACTGAGGTGTGTCTGATGGCTAACTGACCGTCTGAGAGAACGCGGAACTGTAGTATGCCATTTTGCCAAATGATGGGAGAAAAAAGAAAGAAATGATGGGGAGAGAAGCAGCTGTGAAAAGTAGAACAGGACTGACGAGATGTCAAGTGGCTGGGCTGCTGGCCTCTAGCTTCTGTGCAATACAAGGAATGATTTTTTTGTGAGCCACATAGACACTATGCAACACTTCTTTATTTCTTTTGATATACCACAAGTTTTTTTCATACGTTTTATTATTTTTTTCACTGCCACTGAACCCTTTATGTCCCTCTGTTTATGTGCCTGTGTGTCTGTGTGTCAGTCTGTCTTTCTGTGTGTCAGTCTGTCTTTCTGTGTGTCTGTATCTCTCTCTCTCTCTCTCTCTCTCTCTCTCTCTCTCTCTCTCTCTCTCTCTCTCTCTCTCTCTCTCTCTCTCTCTCTCTCTCTCTCTCTCTCTCTCTCTCTCTCTCTCTCTCTCTCTCATATGTAAGCCTGCTAAATAAAACCTTTATTCATTCATTGATTTATTTATTCATGCTCACTCATTAATTGATTCATCCATTCCCCGTGTCTCTCTGCCTCTGCCTCTCTTTCTCTGAGAGACAGAGATAGAGAGAAAGAGAAAGACAGACACAGAGGGAGAAAGAGAGAGAGATTTTGATTTGATTTGATTTATTATTTTATATCGAGGATAATGGAATAAGCACTCTTGTGCTTTTTTACGTCCAGTCCCTGTGTGTGAAGAAGAGAGAGACAGACAGAGACAGACAAAGACAGAGACAGAGACAGATGGACAGACAGAGAGACAGAGAAAGAGAGAGCGAGAGAGAGGTAGTGACTTTAGTTTTTCTTTTCGTTCTTCTTTTCTTGTTGGCGGTGGAAGGACTGAGGGGGGCTGTGGAGCGAACACTCATCCATCACCGTGCCCACCACCCTGCACCACTCCCTACAGCATCCCTGTGGAGCCTGTTCCTGCCTGATTGCTGCTGCAGCAGCGGCAGCTGTAGACAGTGAAGCGGCAAGCTGTAGACAGTGAAGCGGCAAGCTGTAGACAGTGAAGCGGCAAGCTGTAGACAGTGAAGCGGCAAGCTGTAGACAGTGAAGCGGCAAGCTGTAGACAGTGAAGCGGCAAGCTGAGGAGAGGCTGCTTCACCTGGCCAGCCCCACCTGTCCACACACACCTGCATCTAATGCCAGCCAGGGATGGATGGCTCCTGTGGCCCTGTCAGTGTCAGCACTCGGCTGTTTTACCATCACTCCTCCCCCTCTTGATCACTGTACAACCAGGGCATCGCCGCCAGTGTTGTTCTGGGCCTGTCGGGTCAAACGGGGATACTCTATAATAAAGGCTCCTTTGTTTTTACGGGGGGGGGGGGGGGGGGGGGGGGGGTATTAAACAAAATGTGACCTATAGCTGCTGCTCAGAGGATCATTCACTGTTTTGCTATAAAAAGCATACACACTAGTAAAATGTCAGAGTACAGAACAGTGGAAGAAAAAGAAAAAAAGAAGAAGGAGAAAAAGATGGAGGAGGAGGAGGAGGAGGAGGAGGAGGAGGAGGAGGAGGAGAAGAGGACAAAGAAGAAGAAGAAGAAGAAGAAGAAGAAGAGAAGAACAACAACAACAACAACAACAACAAGAGCAAGAAGCAGTTGAGATAGAAAAAGTACAGATCAAGAACAAACAAGAACAAGATGTGCAAAGCGAAAGAACAAAACACAAAAACAAGAACAATAACACTAATCAGATGAGAAATAAAACAAAGAGAAATACAGAAGAAATAAAACAGCAACAACAAGAAACAGATGACAACACCAAAGACAAAGAAGAAGTAGAAGAAGAAAAAAAACGAAAAAAAAACCAAAGAACACGAAATTATAAGAAAGAAACAAAAAACCGAACTGATACAGAAGAAATAAAACAATAACAACAAGCAACACGACAGATAAAATAAAGACGAAGAAAAAGTCATTAAACAATATAATTATACGATAGTGGGCAAGGAAAAGCTAAACCTCTACTTTCTCATCTCTCTGTTGAGCAGTTTTGATATTCAGTCATTTAAAATGCAGAAAGTCAAAACTACGATTATGATCAGAACATTGTTTGATATTATTTCCCCTTTTTCAGTGCACTGTCGCGTTTTTGGTAACGGAACAAATCTCTCTTCTCTGGATCAAATTAAAACATCAGGGAAGACTACACAAATCTGTTTTCATAGTTTTGGATTTCTACGATGCTGGTGTATGCATTAAAAGGGTGTGTGTGTGTGTGTGTGTGTGTGTGTGTGTGTGTGTGTGTGGTGTGTGTGTGGTGTGGTGTGGTGTGGTGTGGTGTGTGTGGTGTGTGTGTGTGTTGTGGTGTGTGTGTGTTGTCTGTCTGTGTCTGTGAGTGTTTGTGTATGCATGTGCATGCGTGGGTGTGCATTCATGCATTTGTGTGCGCGTGGTTATCATTTTAACATCCCAATTTCAATTGAAGCAAACATTAAGCAGACACGCAAGAGATCAGTGATCTTAAAAGTCTGATCAAAAGTGCAAGAGGAGATACACGTCCTTTCACCAGTGCAGTCTCTGGGCACACAGGCTGGCTACCGTAGCCTTATCGCCAATCGTCCTCACCTGTTCACTATTCCCTCATCCTAAACAAACCTAGCAATTGCTTCTGGTCAGAAATCACGTTACAAAACACTC